>OZ059904.1:17384306-17651806 GCA_964057215.1 Oscheius myriophilus | reverse complement strand
TACGGACCACAACCCGAATTTTTATCATAACGCGCCATAAATTTATCTTTATGGTGTGCAAGAAACAGTTCTAGGGTAAACTTTCATAAGGAATCCAATGGTGTAAAAATAAATGCGAAAATATTAAGGTAAAATTGTTTTAAAAAATGATTTATCCCAAAAATGCCTTGTTTTTGGATTCATTTGCTGTTATATAAAGCGAAAATGGAGGCAAATACTTTGATTTCAAGTCGCTTTATGTTCATTTTATGCAACATAAAACTGCTGTAGAGGATTTTCATTGCAAAACGCATCGAACCCAGGGCGTTGTTGCTGATTGGAGAAGCCGCCGCTACCACAAAAGTTTAGTTTAAAAATCATTTTCTCAAAAAGTAAATCTGTAAAAAATATATGTGGGGTAAAAAAGGCTGAGAGAATCAATGGTAAAGGTCCGGCTGAATTCTTTCGGCCCACAAACATTATACAGCGTTTTTTTCGTGATTTCGTTTGAAAAAACCGTATTTTTTTTTTTTTTGGGATTTGGAAAACTGAAACGGAAAGTGCATTGAAAATGTTTTTCATGCTAAAGGGATTCAGAAAAATCCATACAAGAAGGGGTTTGGTTATCATTCCACTGAGAACTTAGGTTTAAGGTCTTTAGGGTTTACTGATTAAGGGTCAAAGGGGCTTTTTTTTCGTGGGTCAAGAGGCCTACAAATCATCCAATCGGGTCTATGGGTAGAAAATCCCACGTTTTTAAGAGTATCAAAGACAAAAAATTTTGAATCTCTAGACGATTTTCAACCCCGGCTGTAGTCCTGAGTCTGAGTCAGTGAAGCTTATTTTAATTTTGAATTTTCATTCACTTTGAAAGAAGAAATGGCGATTTTAGTCAGGTTTTTAAAGCCGCCGTTTTCACTTGCAGCTTTCGAGGGCTGGGCGCGCCGCAATGAGCCGCATTGTTCAAGCAAGGCATCAAACAGCGGGCAGGCGAAATCCGCAAATGAGTGACATTAGTGTATTTTAGCATAATAATCATGATCTAATATACATAAATCATGAGTAAAATCATCCCATAATTGGGTTAAAACATGGTATTCGCATTTTTTTTAAATTGCGTTTTGAAAATTTTGTCATCCCGCGTTAGCAGCGGAGCAGTGATATCGCCGCTGGATTTGGAAATATATATATATATTTAAGTTACAATTGCGAAAAACAGCTTTTCGAGTGAGTTTTCGAGTGGCGCGCTATTCAATCGATAATTTTGCAAAAACTTCAGAAACTCATTTTTCGGTTTATTATGCTCCAAAAAATGTCAAAGGAACGCTTTTCTGAATCAGGAGAATGGGATACACACAATTATAAACAGATTTTATGAATCCTCACAAGCTCCTTCCGTTTTAAACGCATAACAAACTTGCTGTTGTATTTTTTGTAACATGGCATCTTTAAAACTTACTAAATAAACCAGATGTCCTTGCAACAACCCCGGTTTTCTTTTAATAACTCCCATCAACACCATTATGACTTGCATTGTCAGAACAAACAGGTTCACGCTGATAATGATGATGCTCCCTGAAATTTTGATTAAAAAAATCCATTAAATTATTGATTTTATGGCTAAATTTGGCCATGACTAACGCTTTACACAGAGTTTCGTTTGCTATCAGAGTGTGGTTTTTGCAGCCATTACTTCGATTCCAAAAATATTTGCTTAGCGGTTGATAAAATCTTTGAAATGGGAGATCATTTAAAATGTCGATTGATTTCTGACCCGAATAACAAAATCTGAATTAAGAATTTCCCTTTAGCTGCGTATCATATGTGCAACTTAAAACCATGTAAACACGAAAACTTTGGAACGCAGCTTTGTATAAGTTATGCAAATTTGCTTGTTTTATAACGTTTGTCTCGGTATTAAAGAAAAACACAAAAAAACGTTAACTTACATGCCTCTCGGTGGTTGATGCAAGCAAAAATAAGAAAAATTAGATAGTAAAACCAGTATCCGATTTCCAGAACCCCTACAATTAAAGAAGCTGTCTGAAAACTTGAAATTTATAAAAATTGATTTTCGAAAATCACTCTATATGTCAAAGGCCCGCAACAAGTCCTTCTTTCTTCTTCGAATTCGGCTACAAATACTGGGGCGCCGAATTTTGACATTCTTAAATTAGCCTTTGAGAAAGGGAGAAAGAAATTAGTGAAAAGCAAAGGGCAGGGGAGTAAATAAGCGGCCAACGACTGTCATATGGGCGAGTTTGAATTTATCAGTGTGTGCTTTGAGATAAGCCGAGAAATGGCGTCTCTCTGGCGAGGAGGCGGCTGATTCAAAACGAAAAAGGAGTTTTTGCGAACAGTACTGATAACATGAAGTTGACCGGAAGAATAAAGAAAGATAGAAACACATAATGACCAGTGTGTGCGTGTGCGTGTGCGTGTGCGTGTGCGTGTGCGTGTGCGTGTGCGTGTGCGTGTGCGTGTGCGTGTGCGTGTGCGTGTGCGTGTGCGTGTGCGTGTGCGTGTGAATATGTCCGTTTTGACAAAAAACTGAATCCAAATTATCTACATGATTTAATACGGAAATTTACAACTCTTTCTCACAAGTCTCAAATTCCGTCAACTTGAATCCATGGTTGCATTCACAGACACAAGCGTGTACAGAAGATTCCATGTCACAGACATTTTTCTCATTGGGACCACATTGAAGGTCTGAAAATATAACTTGCTTAACGTGAAATATTTGAAATATACCGTTTTTGACACATTTGTAGGGGCATTGTCGATCCCAGCCAATGCAAACGCTTTGAAGATGAGTTCCCTTCGGGCAGCGTAAATCTGCGCTTTCGAGACAAACAATCAGAAAGAAAAAGGCAGAGAGACGCATTTTAAAGTGAATGCTGTTCATTTTGTTGATATTTTTGGTTCCCAATTTTAAAATTCAACAAATTACAGTTTCATCGATTTCAGCTTCGATTGTTACGTTTTCAATGATTAGAGACACAAACTACGGACAGGAATTTATTTTTATTTAGTGGACTGTATAAATCAACACACAGAATTCTTCACAAATCACAAAATATAAAAGTCTGACTCTTTTAGGGACGATGTTATCTTGTGAAGTCGTGAATCGTTGCGAAAAGATAAAAAGCAACATAAAAAGGCATTTCATGGAGATTAAAAGCGCGCAGGACGAAATATCAATGTAAAATAGAAGTATTTTAATAATTCACTTTAATAAAGTTGCGCATGTATATTTCTTTGCAAAACTGAAAGATTTTTGCAGTTGAAAAAATGGTCTATTAAGAATAATGTTTTCAATCACAAAAAAGCAAATTAGGCCCTGCTTTGACCAAAAACCGTAAAGGATGGTACTTTAGACCCTGCCGCGACTGGCAATTTGCCAGTCTTGGCAAGAAGCCAAGTATTTATTGCTACCCCTTGCAGCAGACATGTTGCCTAAACAAAAACAAAAAATAGTCAAATTTCCATATTCCGTTAATATATCTGCCCTTCGTTGCCCAACACCAAAAGTGCGTTCATAAAATCTCTTTCGTGCCGCGCTCACTAACGATTTTATCTCGTAAGTCTTGATTCAGGGAGCAAAAATCTAGAAAAACAAAAAGAGCTGGAGATGCATACCTATTGAACATTTTTTTCTAATCAGGCGTTTTCCCAGGACCTTTTCAATTCTCATTTATTTACAACGCTCAGACTACATAATGTCGCTGGGAATGCTAACATTAAGATGTTAGGAACTCATGGCGCAAAAAAATGGGGTCAAAGTTCGGTAAAATGGTTCGTGGTGCGCAAATCACAAGTGCGCAAACGCTTCTAGGTCCGGCTTCGTTAAAAAAAAATGTCATAAAAGAGTAGATCCCATTCTCTTATTCGTAAAAGTGTCTCCTTTTCATTTTTTTTGGTGCAAATTTAACCACAGTAGGAACGCCTGAAAGTTTAGCTATAAAAACACCGCGCCAACCTGCCGTCTCTCGATTTCCCGCGCTCTCTAGTTTTTCTCTCCCGTGTAGCCGTGCACTCTTCGCATTGCTCGGCCGTGTAACCGTGCACCGGTTGCAGTTTAAATCATTTAAAAATGGGATTGTAAGAATCGCGGAAACGGAATATATTCACTACATTGGTAATAAACACACATCATCTGTTTTTGCGACTCCTTCTGACAGAAAAAGAACCGTTGAACACAAAATCTGCACGATTTTCGTTCAATTGCAGTCGCCATTCGTATCGCAGCCTTTTCTAAAATGTCAATAGCTATACATAAGTCTGACTCACTTTATGGAGTGCTGCACAAATCACAGTTTTTCTCCTAGTTGTCCCGCCGTGTCTGCCCTTCGTCTGCGACTGAAAGTGAGTTCACAAAATCTGTGAAACGCCGCTCTGGCTGACGATTTTATCGCGTGAAGTGTGATTTGTGATCAAACGGGCAGCGTCACAACAAAAGACCTAAAGAGAACAAAAGAGGATAAAGGGCACTTTTAGATTTCGTGAAACGCCTCATCATCAAAGGAGTAAAGTGTCATATGTTTTTCAGATAATTTGAATTTTGCGTAACATTAATTGTATGATCCACTACAACTTTGAAGATTGTTTTTAAAGGATTACGGTAGGCCACTCTAGATTACTGTAGTTTTGCTCAAAATGATCCAAATGAGCCAAACTATTTTCAACCAACTCGTTTTTGTCTGATTACGGAATTTTGTTATGACGGCATTGAAAAATAACCATTTTGAACAAGTTATAATATGTTTAATGCAAAAAACGTTTTCCAAAACAATTGGCGTTGCTGTGCCACGTTCTTCATGGAGTAACCGTCAAAATCCTTGAAAAAATGCGGTTTTTGGCGTTTAACGAATTCTAACGTTATTCAGCATTGTAATATTTATAGGGTGAAAGTAAAAATTGGTTACCAGACAAGAACAAGTTAACCAAAAACGTAGACTGACTTCTTCAGACCATTATGATCAAAGCTACAATAACCTAGGATTACCTACAGTAACGCCAAATCATTTCTTTAAAAAAAAATTTGGCCAAATACAAACCATTTTTTTTTAAATGCAGTTTTCCAATACTTTGGTATATCGCAAGCCTGCTTGCGGCTTTTCTTTTTGTGAAAATGTAGCATGAAACTGGAACATTTATTGTTTTACGATTTCATACACATTTAAAGATTCAACCTCACAACTACCACTAGGACAGAAAGTCGGAGCACAAAGTATATGCAGTATACGCGAAAAAAAATTTGGTCACAAAACCGACAGATCTTGATTTTGAGAATCTACCGTAAAGGGCGTTAGAGCGGCACGGAACACTTTTTCGGCAAACGTCAGATTTTGCGTACGGATCGTACTACATATGCAATCTATATCTCGAATCTAGATGGCACTAATCACTCTTACACTTTTGTGAGTGTGTGAGTGTGTGAGTGTGTGAGTGTGTGAG
Organism: Oscheius myriophilus; assembly: GCA_964057215.1. NCBI lineage: Eukaryota > Metazoa > Nematoda > Chromadorea > Rhabditida > Rhabditidae > Oscheius > Oscheius myriophilus. The sequence continues at coordinate 17,646,367 of OZ059904.1, read as the reverse complement.
TGTTTTATGCCTATTCGTAAATATGAACGTGCTTCCGTTACCATCGTTAAACCACGCCATCCCACTATAGTTTTTACTTTAAAGATCTACAATTCAAAATTTCAGATGATAACAAAAGAGAAATTCTGCGTTTTTCTACTACCATTCGTGCTTTTTCTCACTTTCATTAACATTCATCCTTCGGGTCCTAAAATTCTCCAAAACAATGAAATGGTCAAATCAGCTATCAGAGTAGCAAGGTAAAACAGTGATTTTGCAATTTAAACATTTTGAAGTCAATGGGCGAAAACCCCAAAGTATTCTTCAAAATGGATGGATCGTGGTTACATCGATAAACTACCCTACAGAGGATATAAAGGTAACTCATGTTTTTATTCAAAAATCGTAAATTTCAGAGATTGGCCTCTTTTCCAAATTGGACTGTGGTTGTTGTAGCTGATACAAAAACTCCTGGAGACTGGAACTGGCCTGGAGTTCATTTTCTATCGATCGAGAAACAACTCTCCATGGGTACGGTAGCACAACTTCTATTTATTGATTGATTAAAGGACTGGCCCTACCACGAGCCCTTCCGTTCAAGACCTACACACGAAAGAATGTTGGGTATCTATACGCCATGATGAATGGAGCTGAGTCGATCTACGACACTGATGATGATAACAAACCATACGGTAGGGGAGTACTGTAGAAATCTTACTGTAATTTAGGACTTGGACTAGAGCAGTTTGATTATGAAGCTACTGTCAGTGGACTACGGTATACGCCGAGGTGGGTTCAAAAAAAGAAAAATCGCTACAGTAACCAATTGCACAGTAAAGTAGCCTATGCTACAGTAGTCAAAGCTCCAGCATGTGCTAAAGTATGTAAATGTATCTATTGTACGTTCCAATATTCCCATTTGCAGTAACCCGTCGTGAGTTACCGTATTCACATCCACAGTAGTCAAGCGTGCGCAGTACTTTCTAGACATACAGTAACCCACCGGGAGATGCCGTAAGTATCGAATTGAAATGTTATGTGTCTCAGCGTAACTACAGTATCCAAATGTACAGTAACCCACAGTGAGCTACTTTATTCACATATACAGTGACTCAATTAGAGCTACAGTATCTAAATGTACAATAAATTAAAGTGAGCTACAATATACACATCTACAGTAGCCAAGCGTTACCTGCAGTTTCTAGATGTATAGTAACCCATCATGAGCTACAGTAAGAATCAAAGTCACATGTGCTGTAACTCATCGTAAGCTACCGTATCCAAATGTACAGTTACCCAGAGTGAGCTACATTATTTACATTTATAGCGACTCAAAATAAGCTGCAGTTTTCAAACTTTTGGTAAACATATCGTAAGACACAGTAATTACTTTTACAGTAATCCATTTCGACAGAAAGCTACAGTATCTAGACATAACTTGCAGTGAGTTACAGTATTCACATCAATTGTAATTAAGGGTGAGCAATTGTTTCTAGATATACAGTAACCAATAGTGAGCTACAGTAAGTATTATACTTACAAGGGATGTGACTTAGAGCTAGAGTATCTAAACGTACCGTAGCTCGCAGCAAGCAAGGGTGACTTACAGTTTCAAGACATACAGTAACCCATCGTGGTCTATCAGCGTGAGCTACAGTATCCAATTGTACAGTAACCCACAGTAAGCTACATAATTCACATATACCGTTACTCAATATGAGCTACAGTATTCACATTTACAGTAGCCAAGCGTGACCTACAGTTTCTAGATATCCAGTAACCGTGGGCTTTAGTAAAGATCAAATTCTTATGTGCTGTGACTCAGCGTGAGCTACAGTATCAAAACGTACACTACATATAGTCAACTACAGTTTTCCAATCTACAGTAACCAAGTGCGAGCTACAGTAACCCCGAATCATTTATATTTGCTTCCGAAAGTCACATAACGATGTAAGAATGCGTTTTCGGGGCAAAAATACAAAACGAAGAGGCAATAGAGTAAAAAGACTTGACTCGAGCGAAAAATCGAGAGAGACTTGAGTTTACCAATTCAGGAGCAACATCAGTGAAAAACTCTTCAACCCGTATCGATTTTTTGGCTACAAAGACATGTGGCCGAGAGGATTTCCACTAGAACATATCAGTGTAAGTGATTTATTCAAAGAAACCTTAGCTGTGCGTTTAAGGGACATTCTAATGGCCAGGATAGGCTAATTCTCTGCAGAGAAATGAAAACAGCGGCTGTTCAACAAGGAATCGTTCATAAGGACCCGGATGTTGATGCTATTTATAGGTAAGTTATACAAAATTTCGCCAATTTTCAAACATTTCAGGCTTCTCCACGCCGACAGAAAGACGGGATTGGATGTTTCTTTTAACAAGTACGCCCCTCCCGTTGTACTCGAAGCTGGTATGTTTTAGGAACTTTTTGGTCTTTTTCGCGTTTTGAAAAGTATTCGGTTCGGAAAGTGCATCCAGCGAACATCCAAGATCAAGATTAAAATTTAGCGCGGCACAAGATCGGAGATTCAAAGATACAAAAAGCACGAAAAGAGTTCGAAACGAGAAAACAATGAGTAGCTATTCGGGATTTTTTACCTTCGGTGGTCGTTGGCCGCCAAATGGTCCCTTAAGTCCAAGAGAGTTCGAAGGCAAAGGTCCGCCGGAGTTGCAAGTGTCCGTTCATTATAGGACTTACCACTTTTATGTGATACCAGAAGGGTTCGCGCGCCACCTGGTTTGGGCCTGCGACCGCGGATATTCGCGGCCTTAGGCCGCTCAGTTAGGTGTCCTGCGGCCGCCAAGATTAGTGGCCTACGGCCGTGAACATAAGGACGTGAATCTTGGTGTATGGCTTAAGTCACGTATCAGTCACGTAACGGATAGAAAAAAATGATTGACCGGGCCGATTTCACCTTTCCCATTTGGAGAAGGTCTACGATAATTCACTACTACCGGTGCATGTTTACACGACCGAGCAAATTACACGGCATAGAGAGCACGGGAAATCGAGAGCGGCCAGAGTGGCGCGCAAGTCAAACGAAATAAAATGGGCGAAACAGGACTCTAAAAGAGGTGTGCGCAGGCATTTAAAAGACGCGGGACCTAATGTACCATCGTTTTTGGCCAAAACCGGTGCCATTTTTCGGAAACGCACTCTACTGACATATGAAAAAAATGAAAAATGTTGGACTATGGCACATTCTTTATGCAAAAAACATTATAGAACACCGACGCTCATGACTAATATCTAGTGGTAAAAAAAAAGATGCGAGATTCGGAGATACCGATGCAATCGAACCATGAGTGAATCAAAAGACGCTCATGGGAATCAAAAGTTGAATAGAAGTGAAAGGAAACCCAGTGAAAGTCGTTCATTTTAAAGGGTAAGGACCGGGTAAAAAAACTTCCTGGACTTGTGGAATGGTTCAGAAACATTGAAACAGCATCTATTCAAAAAAACAGTTGTGATTAAAAAAGTTGTTAAAAGAAATGTTTTTAAATGAAATTACAATTGCTAAATTTACAATTGCTACTTCCAGGCACCTACTCCCCTTGGAATTCCCAAAACACCCTTTTTCACCGCCGAGCCTTTTTCACCATGTTCTTGCCAACCACAGTTGAATTTAGGTATTTTTACAAAATAAAATACAATTTAAATAATTTTAGAGTAACCGATATCTGGCGTTCCTACTTCGCCCAGAAAATGCTCCATCTCATTGGAGAAAGCGTCGCCTTTTATCCCGTAAACGCAGTGCAAATCAGAAATGCTCATAATTTCTTGGACGATTTTGAGGATGAAATGTAAATTTCAATTTAGTTTTTAAATTAAAAGCATTTTTCAGGGCTGTTTATACAAAATCCGGACAAATCGTCAAATTCATCGAAAATTTCAACTGTTTTGCCAAAACTACTCCGGAATGTGTATTGGAGTTGGGTGAAGGTTTTTCGTAAGTTTAGGCCGTTTTGAAGTTAAAATATCTATTTTTAAGGAACAACAGTTTCATAGAAATAGCTGAACTTTCTCTGATTAAAGACTGGATTTCCGATTTGAAGCAAATCGGGTTTGTTTTGAAATTTCTCAATTTATTATTCCAAAATTTAGGTATCAATTCCCACCATTAGCTGAAATTGATAATATGAAAGTGAGCATTACGGAGTTCAGAGGAAATTGCAGAAGTGCCAATGTTGAGCTGTCAGCAGTGACAGAAGATGTGGCAGCGAAAGTAGGTTATATTTTTCAAAATGAAAACAGTTTTTTTTTGTTTTCTAGGCATAAATACCCAACTTTAATATTCATTGTACATGTTATTCGATGTAGCAAAAGATTTTGCCCCGAGCGGGATTCGAACCCGCGATGGATTTCTCCGTACGATCATAAGTCGTATGCTTTAGACCACACGGCCATCGGGGCTCAGCGCTGAATTGGCCCAACTTCCATATTACTCGCTCAAATTCGGCAATGATTGTCATTTTAAGAATAGATACTTTATATAAAGGATCAATTATTTGTTCTTTTAATTAACAATGTAACTCCTGATGTAACTATAATTGAAAAATTACATATTTAAAAGAGCTGGTTAAATTAAGAGCCATCAGATGATAGTGAAACTTTCAGGCAAGTTCGCGTTCCGTCCAAAAAGTTCAATACTTCAGCGAAATTCAAACTTGGTGTGAGTTTTTCTCCAAATTTCTTTTATGAATCCATTTTTCCAGGTAACGAAACCAAACTCCCGAATCTTCCCTCACCCCGCAATGTGGAATCCAAGCAAAGTTCGATTCCAGGTCTAGAAGGCAAAAAAGAAACGGTTGGCTGTTTTAAAAAAACAATTTTTATTTTAATTGTATAATTTAGGTAGCTGTTTTTATAAACAACTATCCTTGGAGTCGATCAGTCGGACTCCTCCAACGAATGTACGCTCCTTATTTTGCTACGACTGTTTTTTGTGGTCCCTATAACCCTAAGGCCTTAATGGATGATGGTAACTTTTATCAATTAAGATAATTTGTGTTTATTTTAGAATTAAACATAATTAAACCAATTAACTATGTAAATTTAACAGAGGAAGAGGGTAAAAAGGGATTCATGTTCTATTACTGTGTATCGAAAAAAAGAGATTTGAGATTACAGAATGTTAAAGGTGAGTTACAGCCATTTTTTGAATTAAAATGGGATTCAGGCTACTTTTTCATAGCTGACGATGCTGTTTTCAACATTTGGCACCCATTGCCAAATGATGTTGTTCTGAAGAGTCCGGGTAGACACTCTTCTACAAATGATAACTGGTGGAAAGTCAAAGGAATTGGTGGGTTAAGAAGCACCCGTGTGTGTGTGTGTGTGTGGGTGTGTGTGTGCGTGTGCGTGTGCGTGTGCGTGTGCGTGTGCGTGTGCGTGTGCGTGTGCGTGTGCGTGTGCGTGTGCGTGTGCGTGTGCGTGTGCGTGTGCGTGTGCGTGTGCGTGTGCGTGTGCGTGTGCGTGTGCGTGTGCGTATGCGTGTGCGTGTGCGTGTGCGTGTGCGTGTGCGTGTGCGTGTGCGTGTGCGTGTGCGTGTGCGTGTGCGTGTGCGTGTGCGTGTGCTTGTGCGTGTGCGTGTGCGTGTGCGTGTGCGTGTGCGTGTGCGTGTGCGTGTGCGTGTGCGTGTGCGTGTGCGTGTGCGTGTGCGTGTGCGTGTGCGTGTGCGTGTGCGTGTGCGTGTGCGTGTGCGTGTGCGTGTGCGTGTGCGTGTGCGTGTGCGTGTGCGTTTTTGTGTTTCTGTGTGTGACATCGTCATTTCAGGAGTCGACGCAGCTGAAAAATTTGTAAATTTGATGGAAGGAAAGTACGCTAATGATTCGCGAGTTCAAAACATGTGGAAGCGATATGACGAAGCAGTGAGTGGCTTCTAAAACTATTACTTTTTATAAAAAAAAATGTTTTCAGGTAAGAGCGGAGGGATACACTTCAGCTAGGGATGCGATGTTAAACTTTACTGGAAGGATACGAACCGATATGTAAGTGTCTTTTATGGATTTGATTTCATGCAGCCGCAGCTGAACAAGCCACGCCCACTTTCCTCTGTGTTAGCCACACTTTACGCAACATAAATTAAGCCCCCCCATATAAGCCAAGCCCCCTTTAATGTGTGCTAATCACGTCCACGTTGCATACTTTACGCATAAGATTAAGCCTCGCCCACTTTCTTTAATCACACCCAATTTACGGCACATAATGCATACTCATTAAACCACGCCCACTTTATGTTAGATAAAACTTTACTCTATGTAAGCCACGCCCACTTTACGCAAGGTCTCACTTTACTCTGCGTAAGCCACCTCTATTCTACGCTACATAAACCATGCCTAGCATAAGACACGGCTACTTTACGATACGTTGACCACGCCCCCTGAGTAAGCCACGCCTACTTTTTGTTGTGGAAGCCACGCCCACTTCCAAACCAAGAACATAATAGAAAAAAATAGGAAAAAATTATAATCTTGCGGAAAACTTGTACCATTTTTTCAGCTTCTACGTACCTACAACGAACATGAGTCTTTATGCCGATATGTGTGAATATCTAACAGAATCCAGGATGTTTGTAGAAATAGCCGCCAATAAACTGCTTCTCCCATTCAAATCCACAGCTTTTCCGTAAGAAACATCAATTCTTACGCTAATTTCTTTTCAGAATGGAAACTTTTTGGTACAGAACCTACAACACTCCAGACAAACAGCTGGAGTTTTACAATTCGTCTCATATTAGAATTCATCCAATTAAACTTAGTTACACAGAAACGGATCAAAATAATAGGAATTCGTGAGTTTTAATCACGTTCATTGTAGATTTCATTTTCAGGTTTTGTTCACGGGTGGTTTCTGCCTTCCAAGAGAATCTCTTTCAGCTGCAATGACACGGGTTGACTATTACATGTGCATTTTAAAACCTATATTTAATGTTTAAAAAATATCGATTGTTATATGTCTTACTGTGCGTGTTAGCGTGAAAAAATATTACTAGTTAGTCCCAAAATTAAAAAGCAAAACAATTCCGTCGAGCCGGATTCGAACCAGCGACCTAAGGATAGCTGACAGATCTACAGTCCTCCGCTCTACCAACTGAGCTATCGACGGCTAGCAGCGGGCGACACCTGGTGCCCTTATCATCTCTAATATGTTGCAATCAGTCTTCAGCGTTAACCATTCACTAATCAAGATACAAATTAGTATGTAAAAAAGCGAACTGCAAAAAGTGTAGGGTGGTTTGATTCCTCGGACCCAATAAAAAGAGAACAATAGATATTTTCTCGAAACAACATAAACTTAAAAATTGCTGAAATTTAAAAAGGACAAAACCACCGCTACGCGATCCGCAATTTAAAATTCCCGGGAAAAGACGGAAGATCGATGTCGACACAACCAGTTCCCGTCGACCTTGTTGTGATGCTCTATTCCCGCCCAAGTGGGGTCTCCCTTACGCTTTTGATAATCTGAAAAAAACTGTTTCATCTGTTTGAACGAACCGGTCTCTCACTCCCTCTCTCACTCTCTCACTCTCTCACTCTCTCACTCTCTCACTCTCTCACTCTCTCACTCTCTCACTCTCTCACTCTCTCACTCTCTTCTCTATCTCTCAATCTCTCACTCTTTCACTCTCTCAATCTCTCACTCTCTCACTCTCTCACTCTCTCACTCTCTCACTCTCTCACTCTCTCACTCTCTCACTCTCTCACTCTCTTCTCTATCTCTCAATCTCTCACTCTTTCACTCTCTCAATCTCTCACTCTCTCACTCTCTCACTCTCTCACTCTCTCACTCTCTCACTCTCTCACTCTCTCACTCTCTAACTCTCTCACTCTCTCACTCTCTCACTCTCTCACTCTCTCACTCTCTCACTCTCTCACTCTCTCACTCTCTTCTCTATCTCTCAATCTCTCACTCTTTCACTCTCTCAATCTCTCACTCTCTCACTCTCTCACTCTCTCACTCTCTCACTCTCTCACTCTCTCACTCTCTCACTCTCTCACTCTCTCACTCTCTCACTCTCTCACTCTCTCACTCTCTCACTCTCTCACTCTCTCACTCTCTTCTCTATCTCTCAATCTCTCACTCTCTCACTCTCTCACTCTCTCACTCTCTCACTCTCTCACTCTCTCACTCTCTCACTCTCTCACTCTCTCACTCTCTTCTCTATCTCTCAATCTCTCACTCTTTCACTCTCTCAATCTCTCACTCTCTCACTCTCTCACTCTCTCACTCTCTCACTCTCTCACTCTCTCACTCTCTCACTCTCTAACTCTCTCACTCTCTCACTCTCTCACTCTCTTCTCTATCTCTCAATCTCTCACTCTTTCACTCTCTCAATCTCTCACTCTCTCACTCTCTCACTCTCTCACTCTCTCACTCTCTCACTCTCTCACTCTCTCACTCTCTCACTCTCTCACTATCTCACTCTCTCACTCTCTCACTCTCTCACTCTCTCACTCTCTCACTCTCTCACTCTCTCACTCTCTCACTCTCTCACTCTCTCACTCTCTCACTCTCTCACTCTCTCACTCTCTCACTCTCTCACTCTCTCACTCTCTCACTCTCTCACTCTCTCACTCTCTCACTCTCTCACTCTCTCACTCTCTTCTCTATCTCTCAATCTCTCACTCTCTCACTCTCTCACTCTCTCACTCTCTCACTCTCTCACTCTCTCACTCTCTCACTCTCTCACTCTCTTCTCTATCTCTCAATCTCTCACTCTTTCACTCTCTCAATCTCTCACTCTCTCACTCTCTCACTCTCTCACTCTCTCACTCTCTCACTCTCTCACTCTCTCACTATCTCACTCTCTCACTCTCTCACTCTCTCACTCTCTCACTCTCTCACTCTCTCACTCTCTCACTCTCTCACTCTCTCACTCTCTCACTCTCTCACTCTCTCACTCTCTCACTCTCTCACTCTCTCACTCTCTCACTCTCTCACTATCTCACTCTCTCACTCTCTCACTCTCTCACTCTCTCATTCTCTCACTCTCTCACTCTCTCACTCTCTCACTCTCTCACTCTCTCACTCTCTCACTCTCTCACTCTCTCACTCTCTCACTCTCTCACTCTCTCACTCTCTCACTCTCTCACTCTCTCACTCTCTCACTCTCTCACTCTCTCACTCTCTCACTCTCTCACTCTCTCACTCTCTCACTCTCTTCTCTATCTCTCAATCTCTCACTCTTTCACTCTCTCAATCTCTCACTCTCTCACTCTCTCAATCTCTCACTCTCTCACTCTCTCACTCTCTCACTCACTCACTCTCTCACTCTCTCACTCTCTCACTCTCTCACTCTCTCACTCTCTCACTCTCTCACTCTCTCTCTCTCACTCTCACTCTCTCTCTCTCACTCTCTCACTCTCTTCTCTATCTCTCACTCTCTCACTCTCTCACTCTCTCTCGTTTGCACACTATTATACAAGTCCATATCCCGACTATACGCGTGGGAACGTCATCCAAATCACGCCCGATTTCGCATTCGTCATACTGAGATGTACAGTCGATCGTTTTCTGTCGCGTCACTTTTGTACATCAAAAAAGGGTTATTGAGGGAAATCTTCATTTATATTAAAGTTGTAATTCCATTTATAAATGTTTTTAAAAACTTGTTTAAAAAATGCACTGAGCGGAATCGAACCCGAGTCGTTTGGGTGACAGTGTCCGAGGTGATCCAAAGACCGAAAAGCGCCGGCCCGACCCCCCACCAAACTAAAATTCACTCCCATAACGTTGCGTAGGAAATATATTTCTTCCACCATTCGATTTCTTGAGGGTCATTTTTACCATTTGTTTCGCTGGTTGCGGTCGGTCGTGTCCTATTCACTTTCAGTCGTAAGGTTGCCGGTTGGTTTTTTTTAAGTACTAGCGTAAATTTAACTGTTTTACAGAGGAAAACCTAATAAAAAGCACTGCTAAATGTTCTAACAGTGTTATACCAAATCAATACCTATTACAAACTCAAGGATAATGCTTTACTTTGAACATAGGGGTGATATCTGTCTTCAGCTAAGTTTTCTTTCTTCAAAACTCTCGTATATATTATTTCAGCACTTAGGGTGACAGAAGGGGGAGAGGATTTCGATTAAAAAACCAAGGGGTGGGGTGTGAGTGAAGATTGCGACTGGTGGGGGTGAAGATTGCGATAGGTCCTGTTGACGCAATCGCGTCCCGGGGGGGGGGGGGGGGGGGGTTGCAATTACGATATTTATAACCAAATCCCCCCCCCCCCCAGCAAGCGCAGTCGCACCCCCCCCCCCCCCCCCCAACGCACCCATATCAAATGCGCCACCCGCATCCTATATTGCATTGAGGGGGAGGCGCGGGGGGGGGGGGGGGGGGGTATAACTGCACCGCGGGGGAACCAAATGGTGTGGGGGGGGGGGTGAAATTGCGCTTTTACAAGTCTTAACTGTCATATTTCGGGGGTATGAGTATTCGGGTCCGACCACCTCCTTTTATTTTTGCTTGATGTTTATTTTTCCAATGAATGTGCCCCTTTGTTCTGTTAAAGAGAAATCTCTCTTCTCTGCAGTCATTTTTTCGAACACAAAGGCCAGCTGGCCGTGGTCGAGTGTGCTTTTTTCTCCGCTCGAAATGGAGGAAAGGGCGAAATGGCTCCTGCCAGCCGGCTGTCGCTCTGGTTTCTCTGCGCACTCCACGTTCACGTATCTCTCGCTCCCCTTGATGTGCATTTTCAACGTTCCACACGATTTATTTCTTTCGATTGCGTGTAAAATGCGTGGGAATTTCAATCTTTATATACTGTGGAAATTTTCGGATCTTTAAATACCAAAAGATCGAAATCATGAGAAAGTGAAAGTTTTCTGCAAGAAAAAACTCTCATGGTAGAAAGAAAGTGAAACAAGCCACGTTGTTGACCATTTCGACAAAACCAAAAGAGTAAGCCCGATGCGGGGCTCGAACCCGCGACAGCCAGATTAAGAGTCTGGTGCTCTACCGACTGAGCTAACCGGGCGGCTTCTATGTGTGTTCGTGCGCACCCTATCAATTCAAGCCCGAACCCGTTCCTATTAAAACCCTAAAAATCGACCAAACAATTCATTGAAATGCCGGAAGAACAAAGATTACAAGGCGTTCGTCATTCAGGCGAGGCCAATTTCCAAGGAAGGGAGCCCATTGCGGGTGACCGTTGATCACACAGGGGACAGAATGCGTTCTCAAAGCAGATATTGCCTTTTCTGGGGAATTTATGAAATTTTATGCTGGTTGTCGGAATCTTAAATTCCGATTTCCAATTTTGGCAAAATAATTCGCCTTACCGCCAAATTGGAAGGCAAACGTTGGAAGCACCCATGGCTCAGTGCCAAGCGCGCCGGATTACGACATTTTTAGTCGAGGGTTCGAATTTTGGCCTTTCTTTTTCACCAGAAATCGAAAAATAACGGAAAGTCCCGTTAAAATCCACCAAATCCGTGTTAATTTCCGTGCCCCATTGCGAATTGGCGCCATCTGGCTCCGGGAATTGTAATTTATTAATTCCGCCGTCCGACCGGCGTCGAATCCTCTCAATTACCAAGCAAACCCTCTTATTCCAATACCTTTTTTTTTTTTCGAAATCTCAATATTTACCCTTAAATGGAAGGTGAAATGCGATTCTCCGTAAGCGCTTCCTGGACTCTGATCGCCCTGGTTGTTCGTGCCCCGGCTCACGTTTCATTTTTGCCCACCTGCCGTTGTTTCAAGCGAGCGAACTACGCCCCGGGTTTTCTTGAGACCCGACATTTTTGATCCATAGGATTTGCTGCAATTCTTGAAATCAAAATGACTGGCGCAGCAGTGATTTTAAGACGCCTGCCTGCTGCAACCAACGGCGCCCGGTTAGCTCAGTCGGTAGAGCACCAGACTCTTAATCTGGCTGTCGCGGGTTCGAGCCCCGCACTCTTTTGCTCGCTTCGTAAACGCAAAACTAACAGTTGTCATCGCTTTTAGACCGTAAATAGAATAGTTGGAACCAATTCCTCCCTTGTGCCTGCTGGTGTGTTTCCTGTTTTTGTTGTCACGCCGTTGTTCGTCCGCTGCTATCAACTGCGGTCATTACGCACTCTCCTCCCCCTCCTACGGGTCTCATTTACCTTTCAAACTACACTTGTAAACTGATTTTAACTTTAGCCTACAATAAACAAAGCTGAATTTGTCTTATTTAAATGTGAGCCTTCAAAAACTACATAAATCTTGAATCTCTCGCTTGTAAAACGAAAGAACCGACTTTTTCAGCTCTTTTTGAGTGAAAAAGTCAATTTCGACATAAAAAATCGATAATCCGATGAAAATGGATGGATTTTCAATTCGGCAAATGTCCAGGCGCCGAATCACGGGCTGGCTGATCATCGAGAAAACAGCGCCAGCGGTCGGAGCTGATTGATTATTTACGTCTTTTGCAGTTGTAAATCGATTTCTTCTCATCTTCTCTTCTTTACTACACTTGAACAACTCATTCTTTTCCGATTTTTGATTTGTACGTCAGTTTTCTCCATTTTCGCCCTACTTTTAGAACATAAAGACAAATAACTGCTCAAAAAATCAAGCAATAGCCCTAAAAATAGCCTAAAATCGCTTTTTAAAACATAAATTGTACAATTCTCCGAGATTTCAAAGCTAGTAGATCTCGTTATTACCCCAAGTGGCCGCCCGAGATTATCCCTTTGGATTTATCAGCCCCACCGCCGCAGAAATGCGGATTCGTCCAGTTTTCCCAACGAAATCCACCACTCTCAAGTGATTTTTTATACAATTCCGGAAACTTCCACATTTTTCTAATATTTTAAATAAAAAAATGTATTTGCGCCAAAATATGCGGTAATAGGAAACAGGCGACTTGTGCAACATGTCGCTGCCGCGGTTGGTAGTGCACAAAACTCTTTTTGATTCATTTTTTTTAGATTAATGAATTTATTTATGTTTATCTACAGCTTAAATCTACCGAAAGACGAATGTTTAATTTAAATTGAAAACCCATTTTCCAAATGGCCAATGCACGTTTTTACACCTCTTAATCGTCTGTCCGTTGTTTACAACTCCGTTTTTTACAATACTCAGAAAGCCTATTACCAATATGATACTACTGAGACAAAAGAAACTCACAGCGCAGGTTCCTCGCCATTTTTTGGGGGGAGTCCCAATTGGCCCCTTTTATCTGCTGGTCACGGGTCGTGCCCCTCATTTTGAAGGGAAAACACCTATTTTTCCGTAAAAGTGCGCATAACCGACGGTTTCTTTGATTAGAAGCCTGTTGCCAAGGGAAACCTTCCTTTAATAACAATCTTTTCGTGTTTACATCGTCATTTTTTGCGTCGTTCTCTGACATAGCTTTTTGTTTTTAACTGGAGAATAAATAAATAACGTGGAAATTTGTTTGCGACTTACGTAAGAGACAGGTGGAATTATGCGAAAGATTAATTATTTAAGAGAGCAGGTCGGGAGTAAATATTTTGGAAAAGGCACGCAAAGTTTCTTTTGGAAATGGAGATGTATCCTTAAATTTAAAAAACCAAGTTAAAATGTCTTTCGAGTGGAAAGAAAATCATAAAAATTGCAATGAGCGGCCTCCCGGCGCGTGCACGCGTCGCGGCCGCCCGCGTGAGATGGGGCGCACGTATTTTTTCTGCATGTTTTGAGTAGAAATCTCCACAATCACAGTAGTTTTCCACCGAAAGACCATTTTTTATTAATTTTGTGGAGAAATGACCACTTTCCGCCCTTTTTGATTTTTGCTTTGCTTTCCCGTGCATTTTTTTTTCTATTTTTGGCATTTTCCCTGGTGACAACAGGGCTATCTGTTGTTGAGTACCGGTTAAATCTGTTTTCTCACTGGTTTACGCCTCGAAAACCTCAAAATTCTCAATCAGATCAATCAGATCAATCAGATCGAGAAGAATGACTCAAACCTGCTCCGATCACAACAACATGATTGTTGTGATAAACATATGTCTCGTCTGTTTTCCATAACAACGCACATTGACAGTAGAAACCTGTTTTCGAATTATAACCAAGCATAATTTGCTGATATTAACCTGAAACCTATTGTTTTCGCCAGAAAACTCACAATTCTCACGAAAATTTACTTTAATTCCGGCTTGTATGAAATTTCAAAATATAATGGTGTTCATTAGTCCGTAGGAAAGTTGTTTGCGTGATAAATTTAAGCGGGCGAAAAAGTAAGCCCGATGCGGGGCTCGAACCCGCGACAGCCAGATAAAGAGTCTGGTGCTCTACCGACTGAGCTAACCGGGCGCCGCAAGCTACGCCACGCGCCCACGTTAAATACGCTGATTTCGACGCGATCATATTTCGGTCGCATTTTTCCGCCGCCTGTTTTGCTGAGCGTTCTTTTTACGGTCCTGTTGTCATTCATTCTCCTCCCAGTCTTCAATAATAGTCATAATAACAACTGAACTACAATTCAATCAATAGTCCCCCCATGCACAACCGAAATAAATTTCCCGTGAAATTTTGGTCTTTCGTTCTTAAGTAAAGCGGCAAAAGGTCATTGTCATGGCTGATTCCGCCTCTCGTATTCAGTCTTGTTTGTCGACCAATTCCTATTCCCTTTACAATCATGTGCCAGATGATACGACACGTACCAAAAGCAAAGTTTTTGTGATTTTGGCTAAAAATTTGGCAAAAACGGCATTTTCCTGTAATAAAAACAAACGAAATGATACAAAACTACGCTTTCATCATACTATTAACTTTAAACACGAGGTAAGAGTTATCGTCATGTAAAGAAAACGGGCGGTCAGTTCCCCACAACCCAATTCTTTTGAATTTTAAATCCATGCTGTCCTCATTTCTGCTCGTCGCTTTGAAAATGTCCTCTTTGGTCGCCTCAAATCCGGCCTCGGCGCAACCAAAGGCTTTGTGGTCGAGGCGAAGGTCACCCAGTGGCCATCAGCTGGCAGCTAGCTCAAGGCCGCCGCCTGGCCGCAGCAGCCGCTTATCGCCAGCCGGCATCAGTTAATGGAAATTCCCTCCATTCCGTTAGTTTACCTCATTTCCGGCTAACTATTGGAATCTCTCCCTCTGTATCTTTCTCTCTCTCGCCCTCCCTCTCTCTCTCGCCCTCTCTCTTTCTCTCTGTTTCTCTCTCTCTCTCTCTCTCTCTCTCGCTCGCTCGCTCGCTCGCTCGCTCTCTCTCTCTTTTCTTCATCACAGTCATATTGAACAATTTCTTTTGAAATTGCTTTTTTCATCCGTCGTTTCCTTTCCTCACATATAAGGATTCCCCAATCACCCTCCCCATTCTATGGCTTCTAAGACCTTTTTCTATCCTTCCCTTTTTATATATTTTGTCATAGCAACACAGCTGAGGCAGGCCTCAAATAGATTCCTCTGGTATACATGCTAAAGAATAACACCGATACACGTAGTGATACTGAGAATGATGGAATGTAATGTGTGCATGTGTGTGTTAGTTACTCTGACTCTTAAAACACTTTCTATAAAATCAAAAGAGTAACGACTTTTTCTCATTATTTCCCTCATCAACGGCTTTTTCTCTTTCACCACTTTCACTACAAGGTTACTGAGCGATTTATGTGTCCGGCGGTGATTTCATTTGGCGCGCAAAACCGGTTGCACCCATTTTTCAAATGCGCTTTCGCAGCACATTCAGAACATTCTTATTTGTTTTACTTTTGAGTTGAATTCTAATCTACTTCAACTACTATAGTGGATCCCTGGAATACTCCCATGCACAGCTTATGTGTTCAATTTTCAATGCATGATTAGTTGGTTTCAAAGTACACGAGTTGTCCTCCGCCCTCTCAATCAACACATATTTATGTTCTTCGAATCACGTGCACTTTTGCAATCTCGCGCCAATTAAGGGTACGAAGGGAGGTTATTAGCGAGTGATACAGCAATCAGAAGCCATGCAAATGAAAAGTTGTTTACATGTTGTGCAAATCAACACGTGGTATTCGCGAATCAAGGTGATTTAGCAGGTAGAAGGTGTTCAAATGTGCAAAAAGGAAAATCAGGCAGAGAATGCTTGAAAAAGACGAGTTCAAAATCAATAAAACTAGTTTTCATGCAGCGGAAATCCTTTCTTTACTACAATACGTTTTGAATAATAGCTTTACTGAATATCAGGAAATGATTTTCAAACAAAATAAGGGAATTCCACAAGGAAATAACGTATCTCCTGTTTTGGCTGATCTTACACTAATGGCTATGGAAGTTAAATACATTTTGGAACATAAAAACTTTTACAACAATAAAAATGTTTTTGTAGCAAGATATATGGATGATATTCTTTTTATTGGAAATAATCTTAACTCCATTCTTGATAGAAATTCAGAAATATATCATAATTCTTTGAATCTAAGCCAAACCAATCCAAAATATGTGAAAAAGCGAAATGCAAAAAGAGGAGGGTGATTTGGCTCCTGCGTTTCCTACAAAAAAAGAGCAATAAATATTTGGAAGCACTATAAAAAGATAACAAAAAATTTTTTAAAAAAATGTTTTAAAAGAACATAAAATTTACATGCAAAAAAAATATCCAAACAAACCACCTCTGTCTTCATTTGTTTCCCTAAATAGCTCTTTTATTGTTTTACAATCTTGCCACTTCGCGTTTCCTTCATCACGTTTTCTTATAATTTGAATTTATGGTCGCTTGTTAAAAAATATGCTATTTTAAGGAATAAAAAATGAAGACAGAGGTGGTTTGTTTGGATATTTTTTTGCATGTAAATTTTATGTTCTTTTAAAACTTTTATTTAAAATTTTTGTTCTCTTTTTATAGTGCTTCCAAATATTTATTGCTCTCTTTTTTAGGAAACGCAGGAACTTTTTGCATTTCGCTTTTTCACATATTTTATCTCTCATTTAAAGGGGCAGTAAGGGGCCTTTTTATTTCATTTTCGATCGGATACGGTCGGAAATTATGCGAATGAACTATGCAAAATTGTCTCGCACCCTCCTCATTTTCACAGCTGTCTCAGTGAACTAGAATGAATTCGGTTCATTAGCATCCCCTGTAAATACCGGACACGCAGGACGTACTGGCCATCCGCACAATCTGCGGACGGTCGGCCGTTTTTGGACACTTTGAAGCCAGGTCTATCGAAAACGGTACATTTCCGACCCATAGTCATATACATTTTCTTGATCAGCGAATTTTTCTCTCCTAGATGAGCCAATGCTGTAAAACCCGCCTGACGGTCCCTTTTACTCTGCCCCGCTCACTCTGTGTACTGGTAATCTCACCTTCAGTTGCTTGGGGGCGAAACGGTGTTTTTATCTTATTCACCCTTTTTTTCTTTACTTAACTTAGGCACCGCAACAATTTTTTCAAACTGATTTTAATTGAAAGAAAGTTACACCACCAAATCGCTTATGTTCTAACTAAGAAATCTTTTTTTGAAAAATGAAATTCGGTTGACTTTGAGCCGAGTAATTCAAGTTTGAAGATCGCCCTCGGGGCGGCATTTTCCGACCTGGCTGCCTCTGCAGCCGGGAGGCCACGCCCACTTCAGGCGACTGTCACGAGCAGCCAACCCTGCATTTTCGGTTGATTTCGCATCGTTTTTGCATAAACACGGGTCAGAATAGCAAGAAATCGATAAAATAGCAGTCAGGTGTCTATAATTCTATAAATAATTATAAATAGCAGGTCATAAACTCCTTTTTAAGCTATCAGGGGCTCAAAAACGATGTATCTGAACGTATTTTCATAGATTTTCGTCGTTGGACGTCAGAAAATCATTTTTAATTTTTTATTGGTTTTATTTATAGAGGAACCATAAGCAAACTTAAGAAAATTGAGCTTTTCCGCCCAAAAATTCAAAATTTTGAGTTTTTGGAAGCTTGCCAAATGTGATTGGGGCGCGCTTGCTGCCCATTTCAGAGTGAAAATAGCAAAATGTTTACTTTTAACGACGAATTGTAGAAAATTGGCAGCTAGAAATTTGAGAAAATTGTTTTTAAAATTTGAGGAATAGTAAAATACATTTATTCCATTAAAAATCTCGAGCGGCATTGGCCTGTATATCAAATGCGAGGTACTTTTGTGTTTAGGCGAGTTGTAGTACCATTTTTGAAGCCATCGTGTATGGCTATTTCTGGACAAATCATTAACATCATAATATTAAAAATGACCGCAAAGACATGAAATTTCAAAATCTAATTTGAAAAAGTAAAAAAGTGAGCGGCATTTGCCTCTAAATCGGTAGTGGGACCCAAAAACCACTTTTTTGGCACGTTTAAGCAACTTTTCAATATTTGTCACACAATTTCGGTTTTTGCGTCGTTAACCAGCCGATAGAGAATCCAATTTGCTGTCGTTTTCTTTTTTTAAAATCGAAAAAAGTTTATTTTGAAGGATTTTAGAAGGGGGTGCCCAGAATTTGCCTCCCCTTTTTTCAGCAAAAAGGGGCGGGGCTGCGGTGCCTAACTTAACTTAAACAGGCTTCTTCAACTTTCACCCTTTGTTTTTCATTTCTTAAAGGGGCCGTCAGGGGCCTTTTCGGATTGGAAATGAACCGTATGCAAATTGGACCATTTCAATTAAATCATTTTCCCGAACACCGCTCCAGACAACAGCCGTGCGCAAAATGCTTGCCAAGTCTTCATTAGCATACGATTCTGAAAAGGCCCCTGACGAGCCCTTTAATACTCACATACTCACACACTCACACACTCACACACCACGTACACACGGACCGTTTTGTTTGTTGTTTTAGGTCTCACCGCTTCCGCTGTTTTTCTCCGTTTTTCCCAGATCTTTTTCCTTCCTGTTTGCTTTCGTCGCCTTCCCTGACCCCCGACCGAGGTCACTTTGAACCCTTCATTTCAACACTTCGATCCCCTAATTCAACGGTTTCCAATTATTCCTGAAATTTTGAATTCATTGAAGTGAGTTCATCTTGGTTCATTACACCTACGTATTCATCTTTGCCTATTTTAATCGTCCTAATGACTTCATTTCATACTACTATTAAATTCAGTACGAAATGCGGAGGTGTGTACTAGAAGTACACCGTGAGAGTGAGAGGGAATTACATTTTACATATACAGAAAATATTTATTTAATGACGCCAATTACAAAGTTTTTTATGCGTTATTTCTTTATTTTCCGAAGTATCTCATTCTCTTTTGGGGCAAAAAGGACCCGGGCCTAGAGTCTTGAGCAAAATTTCTTTTGAATCGCGTGCCACTCTGCGTCTCTCGATTTACCGCGCTCTCTCGCCTTTCTCTGCCGTGTAACCGTGCACCGGTTGCAGTCGAAATCATGCGAAAGAGGTTTCTTTCAGAATTGTAGAAACGGCATATATTCAATGAAGTTTCACCTAAAACGATTTCAATAATAAGCTTTACGGTATCCCCCTGTGTAAGCTTTTTAAAGCAGCGTCTGTGCAAAACTCGAGCCCTGCCTTAGAAATTATAGGGCCCGCCAATCCTACTTCAGTGATTTTTGAAAATGTGTCAGATTGTTCTGATGTTGATATTCAAATTACCCATTACTACATCAAAATAGGCGGCTACAAAAGGGGCGTGGCCTTATTTGGCCGAAGTAGGATTGGCGAGAACAATAGGTGATTGTCTCAGAATCGGTTCAAATGTTTCATAAAACTTTCCAAGGACAAATAAAGGCCATTTTGAAAGTTTCAGCTCATTATCGGTTTTTAACATGGGTATATAATGTATGTTACTATAATTTTATAAAACATGTCAAATTCTTTGGAAGAGGGGTTTTTTTCCGTGGATACTCCAAATCTAACCAATACTAATAAATGAAAAGTTTCTGTGCATCCGCACAGTGTCCGGGTAACCTCAAAAAATGAGATTTTGCCGCAAAATTTTTGCGTTTGAAAATACAGTTTTTCGCATTTTTCGAGCTTTAACTTAAAAGAAGCGCAAAATGCAATCTTATCCATTTGATTCTACGTTTTTTTGTGCATCGAAAACGTTTGTTAGGGTTTAAATTATCTGGACCACTTTGTGCCGAAAAATTCATTGGAAAGTGTATTTTTCCATCGATACGAAGGAGAAAATTCATTTTAAAAAAAATCGGTTATGCGATTTCCTTCCTTTAAAAGGGAAATTTTCAATTGTACCGGCATTGGAGTTGCATGAAATTTACCACTTTTTGTATATTCCGAATTTTCCATTTTTGAGATATGAGATATGGCACAGGTCAGAGACACTACGTACGGGAGTACAAATTGAGGAAATAATTGTTTTTCCATTTGGTCCGGTCCACCCCCTGCATTTTTCATTTCCATTTCCATCTACCTCCTCTCACGTCAGTCTTGATTCATCCATCGACAGCGGTAATTTCCGCTATTTCGCCATCGCCTGTTTGTTCATTCACTGCTCATTTGTTCTCCCTCCGTGATTTTCACCACAGAATATGGGCAATGTATTCAACGAATGGATACTCGGTTTCTGACTTGTGCAATACCCCCTTTATCCATTCTTTTCTCCCCTCTTGTGCTCCCTCATTTCTCCCAACCAGCTGGGTCAAACGGGCAAAAACTAAAAATGACGATATTCGCCGCTCGAAAACAAGTCAGACGACCTATGACTCATTCCGTTGAGCGGAAAATATTTTCAAGGAGACATTTGTCCTTTCGACGGATCTGACTAGCCCATCACATGTAATCGATTAAAGAGACCATCAAGGTCCTTTTTAAGGTGTATTTCAATTAATTAATTTATCTTTGTTAGTTACATTTCTACTTATCAATTTCAAATACATTTTCACATTTCAACATTTCAAATCAAAAGTCAAAATCTATTTTTCCCAACAGGCTCCAGCGTACGTTTTTTCACAACCTGCCCGTTGTAAACGGCGGACAGGCTGTTGAAAATCATTGGTCGCCTCTGGGTCATAGCATCGGTAGCTAATAACTAGACTGTCGCGGGTTCGGCTCCACCCATGACTTATAAAATCGTACTATTGTATTCTGTCGTTGGGTTTAATTGTGGAAAAAAGCCCCCAATGTTTCCTTTAAGGTGTGTTACAAAGTTTAAAGGTCCATATGAATCAGTCAACGGATTAAAGGACCGATCGCCTTTGGTCTTGCCGCGAACACTGAAACAAGTTATGCTAGGCGGTCACAGAATGACCATTGCGTGTGCGTGTGCGTGTGCGTGTGCGTGTGCGTGTGCGTGTGCGTGTGCGTGTGCGTGTGCGTGTGCGTGTGCGTGTGCGTGTGCGTGTGCGTGCATGTGTGTCCGCCCTCTAACTATATGAATTTCCCTAGTCGCTCTTTGAACTCCCGTTTGCTTTCAATTCCACTCGAGCAAACAAATCTCCGTTTGCAGGCTGATTGACGATATCACTAATGAACTCCCGTGCGTATTTGGTGAGAAACTGCGAAAGTGTTTCAAGTACAAAAATAGAACTTGTTTACGGTGAAGATATAACTGCTGTGATGCTTTGCACTTGGCAAGATAATTGTCAACAAGAGCAGAAAATTAGGTATCGCAAGTTAATCGGAAACTTATGCAAACGGGAATAGTACTATTAATTGCCGATGGCAACATACGAATTGAAAGATGCTTATCACGTGAGTTTCGGAGGGGGTATATAAAGTTATCCAAATGAGTTGGAGCCAGTCTTTGTATCCCTTCTTGCGCCGTGACTTACTCCTACCTACTCCCTCACTCCCTCACTCCCTCAATCCCTCACTCCCTCACTCCCTCACACACTCGCATGCACTCCGTATCAAAAGAAGGTTCAAAAGAGCACTTACTCGCAATCATGAAATTGTCCTTTCCAATCATGCTTTTCAGTCATTTCGAGAAATAGCTTTCAGACGTTACCTGCAGAGAAAGTCACAATTTTTGTGCCTTTCGTAATTACCTGGATTCCCATTAGTACATGTAGCAGTGATCAACTTGTTAATCTAGTTGCCTAATTTGTGGCTGGATAATTAACTCTTTTCACATTTCAACATCATGTGAATGTTGTACGGTCGCATTGATCATTGTTTTCGGTTTTTCCTGATCTACGGGTTTCCCTGATGTGGAAATACCTCCTCAATGGGAATTTCCCTTTGAGAGAAAAATATTGTGAAATAGAAAACATCATTTTTCGTCTTTGTTAACGCGCACACACTCACAAACTCACACACTCACACACTCACACACTCACACACTCACACACTCACACCACACACTCACACACTCACACACTCACACACTCACACACTCACACACTCACACACTCACACACTCACACACTCACACACTCACACACTCACACACTCACACACTCACACACTCACACACTCACACACTCACACACTCACACACTCACACACTCACACACACACACACACACACACACACACACACACACACACACACACACAATGAAATATCTTTATATCTTTCAGACGTTACCGCAGATGTAAAAGTAACAAATTTCGTGACTTTAGTAATTATTTCAATTCCCACAACTTTCCCACGTTTCATAAATTAGCTTGTTCTAATCAACACACGAAGCACTTCATTCGTAATCGAAGTGTTTCTTTCATTGTGGTTTTAATCGAAACCGCAGCTCTAAAAAGTGTCGGAAACGTCGTTCAACCGCGACTTGTGGTGTAAAGTCACCGCAGGAATTCCCTTTTCTCAGAGTTCGGTGACCAGGAGAGGTCAAGAAACGCTCCACGTTTACGTTTTGGTTCTTTCTCGGAAATTATGTAACTTTTGTGAGCTACTTTTCTTCTTTTACAATATGTTCTTCTATTTGTACAGCTATACATCTCCCATCTATCACTTTTTCTCCTTGTTGATCTGTTCGCCAAGGTTACCTTTGCTATCAAAAGTGGCACAGCTCAAGAAACCCGCTCACCAGGCGCTCTTTTGCGATTCCCTTCGAATCCGGTCATTTTCCCACTGACTCACCGCTCCGATCCATCCATTTCCCGAATAAAGAGGGGAAAAGACGCCGTTTCGCATGCAAATGTCGCGCCTTGTCCGTAAATTTACGTCGTTGCGCCCCGGCCAGCTGAGTCACTTTCGCCTTGCTGTGCGCTTTGTGCGGCCGCTCTCCCCTCTTGCTACCAACACCCGACCTCCGACGCATGTGAGACTTTATAGTTGACTGAGTTATGCCTCTTTATGTATCTCTCTGTATATTCTGTGCATTTTATTCTCTCTCTCTCTCTCTCCCTCCCCCTCTATTTCTGTGTCTCACGGTATATATCTCTCAGTATGTGGATAGATGTATGAATTCTCCCGCTTGTATGCGCTCTCTCTAACTCTCTCTCTCTCTCTCTCTCTCTCTCTCTCTCTCTCTCTCTCTCTCTCTCTCTTTCTTTTCCACTCTCAATGTTGTCTCTCTGCATATGACTCTGTCTCTGTCTCTGTGTCTGTCTCTGCCTCTGTCTCTGTTTCTGTTTCTGTTTCTGTTTCTGTTTCTGTTTCTGTTTCTGTCTCTGTCTCGGTCTCTGTCTCTGTCTCTATCTCTGTCTCTGCCTCTCTTTCTCTTTCTCTCTCTCTCTCCGATTCCCATTAATTCCGTAATTGTACCACCCGGCACAACCAAAGTACACCACTTGTCCGGCAGTTGCCAATGTTTCCCCACCTGCGATCATTGTATATAATTTACCTGTAACCTAATTCTCACACTCCTCGCCAGCGATTTCTACCTATGCGTCATTTTTACTCCCCCAACACTATTTCTATTTCAATCTTTTGCAAAAATTCCAACTTGAAGTGAGAAATATTGAATTCACCGCCATTTTCGTCTTAGACACTCCTAAAAGTGCCCAAGTGGCGCGGAATGTAAAAAAAAATCGATTTTAAAATGAGTATATGTGACTAATTCAAGGCGAGAATTAATTTCAAAGCAATGTTTTCCATTGAAAACCGTTCTTTGGGGGCCGATTGTTCAGGCGCTGCGATGGAAATGCGTCACAATCCGACCTCGCTCGTTCCAAATCGGGACGGAACGTTAGACTTCGGTTTTTATGGAAATAAATTTCAAAGTTTGATAAAAGTTCGCCACTTCATTAAATGCGTCGTTATTATTACGTTTCTACGTAGTTTCCTTGTGATTTGTGGTCGTTTCCTTTCTCAAACGCAATCATATATCTTAATATGTCGCAGATTAATCCAATTCATGCTAGTAGAAAACTAAAACCGTGTTTTGACCATTTTCGATTGGCGGCGAAAGTGATTTTGCCGATGGCGGCGTCAAGGTCGTGGGCTGCGAACCGCGGCGCTGCGGTTTTGTGGCAAACTGGAAACGCAGTTTTCCCCATTTCATTGGAATTTTCCTTTTTATTTGCACTTTTATTCAACATTCCGCCCAATCTCGTCACTGGTCTTGGGTTTTTGTTTCGTTAAAATATGTATTTTCTGCGGAAATGCGCTCTTTCGGCCTCCAAAACGCTTAGTTCCGGGTGATGTCAGTTGCCTAGAGCGCGTCTTCCGTAAATTAGTAGGGACTACGCTAGACAGACTCATTTTGCTTCAGAATTTACGAGTTTACATGGCGGAAAGCAATTTCGGAGAACAAAAATAAATAAATCTTCAAAAACGGGGGCCTCCGGGGGCAGAATAGGTAATAAAGGTCTCGCCACGATCAAATTGAGTCGCGACAAGAACATCCCGACTTTATACCGCGAAACTCAAATTTTATATAGCTCCGGCGTCAGCTTTTTGTATTCTCTTTAACATTTTTGTACATTATTAGAAGACTAATATTAAATATATAAATACAAAAAAGATACAATTAAGTTAATAATGGTCCCAGCGCGGATGTTAGCTTGAATCCTTGAAAGCTTGAAGTTAAAATTTTAGCTCGGATTCGTTTTTATCTATTTTAACCTTTTTTTGGTACGAGTTAGGTTTTTGGTACGAGTCTTTTCGTTTTAAGTATTGGTTAATTCTAAACTGTCGATATTAGAATGTGGCATTGGAATGCGTATTTCGATTTCATCTAGCAATTCCCTCGAAATTCCACGATTTTTCCCGCGTTCTTCCGCTTTTCTGCCTAACTTCCTCCTGATTTCACTGCCTTCTCCTCGTATAAAGGTGTGATTAGGAGTGAGTCGGCCGCTGATTGCGCCTGCCCAGGTGTATTCCGTTTCCATGGAACGCGCCGTGTCTCATCCCGCCCCTCCCCGCCTTTTTGTATGTTTCTGTATACAACATCACACGGCGTCTCAGGCGAGTATGGCTCACACCGGCGCCGCCTTCAAAACAATATTGCGCTGAATCAGTTCAGCCAGTCGCCTGCCACCGGCGACGCACCGTGTACCCGTAGTATTTAAACAGCTGCGGCGCCCTTTATCCACCACTTTTCTCGTAATTTATTCACTCTTCTCTTTTGCTCTTTTGAGATTCTTTTCCTTTTCAGGCCTAGTGGTAATGAACTGTGAGACCAAGCATGCAATACACTGCGCGGCTCTCCTCTTCTGGATTGCTGGTTTCTCCTACATCTGCGGTGTCTTCGACAGCAGCAGCACCAAGCCGGAAAGTGCGATTGAAAGGTTTGGATTGTGAATATTCATTGGATGGCTGTATAAATTATAATCGTTTGTATTTCTCGGCAATCCCGGTTCGGTCAAAAAAGGAATTTTCGTGCTATTTTGGGTGTTCAAATAATTCAACAGCTGAATATTCTTATTTTTCAAGAACCGCCGAATTTGAACTCCGGGCGACTAAAATACGGTTATTTATACGCCTCGCCAGTCAAATTCCGACCAGAAATTGACTTGGCACTATTTTTTAGCCATTATTTTGATGTAGTAATGGGTAATTAAAATAACATACACTCGTTTCCTGGAATTACCGACGATATAGAAATTGCTAACTATGCGGTTAAAGCCAGATAATTCTATTTTAATTGTTAAAAAATGACCATAAATCGATTTTTGTAAATTTTGACGTAATTCTATTCTAAAACTTAACCTAGACTCTAAAAGAGATAGAATCTAAGTTTAAATAAAAATAACTATTTTCGAATATTCCATGCCCATGCAATATTTCTGTGATTGTGCAATCCAGAGTGGGTTTGGGTCGAAAATACATCTTGTAATTGAATTTTGCTGATTTAAAACAAATATTTGTAGCCCAGATTATGACGATCTGGATAATTAATTTTCTGCATATCGATAATTATAACGCATATTACCAAGAAATCTCTGCTTTTCATATCCGCTACGTCAATTTGACGTCAAAGGATGATAAATTACGCTTGAATTACAAAATGTGCAGTTGACCTGGTTTCATTGGTTACTGTCGTCGAATTAAGTGCAGCTTTGTAACTTTGAACAGTATTTTTAGTCGGGGAAAGTTAAATCAACCCAAGGCCGCCTTTTGCGCGCAAAGCGGCATATCTTGCCGGTCTTTTCAATATTTTATGAGCCGTATGGTAGACGCCTAACTGTACTTTTCGTAACTTATCTTATTTACGACCATGTTGACGCCACCCGTTTATGTATCGTAATCTTAAAACTCGCTTTTTGAGGCAAATATTGACATCGTGGGTCACCACGGCCAAAAAAGTAACCGCGGCTGTCTGTAAACCCAACCTGACAGCCGGCTGCCAGAAGTGTCATGCCGGCTTTCTTGTTTACGTTGGTGAATAATGGGATTCTGAGGAATCGGCGAATTTTGATGCTGATTGGTGTGGACTTGTATGGTTTTGTGATTTTTGAGCAGTTTAGTGGCATATTTAGCGAACAAAAAGATATTTTATATAAATAATGGTATAAATGGTGTTATTTCAGGTACGGCTATGTGTGGTCGACCGTTCTGTACGTGCTGCGGTTGACGGCTCTCCTGGTTCTGCCACAGTGTCTCTGTAACCTACTAGGCCTCGTTCTGTTCAACGCTTTCAGGGAAAAGGCGAGTGTTCCCCTCCGTCGACGGCCTCTTAAGACAGTTTCTAGTTCCAGGTTCATCTAAAGGCAGCCCCGCTGTTGTCGCCTTTCGTTTGTTTTCGGGTCGTCACAAAAGGAGATTTTCCGCTACTAGTTAAGGTCGGTTTTGGGGGGAAATCCCGCGATATTTGCGATGTTTTGACGAGCGATATTATTAGAAACTGACGGAGAAGAAGCCATACAACAGGGATTAGGCGGAAAGTGGCGATGGAGGGCTGCACTGAGTCAGATAGTGCTTGGGGATGCGATTAGAGCGGCCGAAGGGCAGGAGAAGCCGCGTTGCGGTAGGTAATCGACCCTGACAGTACCAAGGGCGGCCGAAGGATAGGGGGTGCCCGGTGTAGAGCGTTATCGTTTTGTAATTAAGAACGGCCGAATGGCTCTATGTGACCGCTTTGCGGCACTTAACCGGCCTTAAACGGAACTCAAGAGCGGCCATAGGTTGTCCGACGCGGTCCTTCGCTGAATTGTCGCTTACGTCATTAAAGCGGCCGAAGGACTATAGTGACCGTTTTGTGGTTGTTAAGCGGCCGAAGGGAACTAGTGACCGTTTTGCGGTACTCCCTTAGACGAAACCAAAGAGCGGCCGAGACGTTGCCTCTTCCACCGCGGCCGTAGGTTGTCCGACGCGGCCCTTCGCTGAATTCCAATCTGCCACATTTCGATCTTCGTCTCTTTTGACGAATGCGTTCATTTCGCAACAGGGCGGCAACCTTTCACGCGCAGGTGCGATCGCCTTCCTTTCTGGGCGCTGACGTGCAATAATCGGGTACATTTTTTGTCTTCCAAGAGGCGCTCTAATCGAGAAACGGGTCGAGTGTGATCATCGGTTAATGCAAGGGGCTAAAAGGCCAATTAGTCGGAGTCTTTGGTCGCCTGATGCCGCTTTTACTCTTTAAATTGGTTTATCTATACCGGAAAGAAAGAAAATGCGAATTTGCATGAATAATGGTTGTAGCGGTTGTTCTTTGTGGCTTCATTGAGTCATCGAAGCAACAAAAAGACGTTTCCGCAGTAAACTTGCCTGAAACATGTGTTTCAATGGAGTTTATGGGATTTGGAGAAACCGCTCGAATTTTATGGATTTTTATTCAGAACCAGGGCTAATACTTTGAGAATATTTAAAATAACATTATTAGGCGTTGTAACTCTTGAACCTGTTCGTACTTAAAATCACGTTCTCGCAGCAAAATGACTACATTTTCAATCACATGTCAACCGGTACTTCCTCTGTTCTGAAATGTTGCCATCCGTCTTTGCTCTCCACATCTAGGCCACTACATCTCAGAGATCTCTTTGGAAAACGTGCACGTCCTCGCGTTTCTTTGTCATGGAGGGTTGCATTACTTTTGCACATCCATTGCGAGGGTGGGGTGGACAGCCGTTTCCACCGGACTCCTATGAATACGCGATGACAGAGTGGTCGAGGGTTTTTGGTGCTCAGCAAGGAGGACTTTTTTATGGGACATTCGCGAGTGAGGGATTTCACATCTCTCTTCCGGCAATCGTCAATATACTGGCAAGTATAGTACTTTCCGTAACTACAAAATAGGCATTTGTTACGAAAATATGTGCTGTAGGGTACAGCCCGTACAGGCGATATATCGATCCTCATCTGATGAAGATTTGGATTGACTCGTGCGGCGAAATTCAAGACTTTGGCGTGGTTGAATAGCTTTTTTGCGCAACCCCCCCCCCCCATACATACAACTTCCGACAAGAATCGTATAATGTTTCTGACGCGGAAATGAATGCCATTGTGCTATTTTTCCTAACGAGCAAGGGTTCTTCTGTTTTGGTGTTCCATCAGTGAGCCTTGTTCTTTTCTTTGAGCCAACACCTTAACAGAACGAGGTTCACTAGAATTTCGGCGACGCGCCACGGATCTGACCCCTAACCTCTCGTCACCCCTTTCCATAGGTTAGGGAGGTAGACGTTACGATTATCCAGCTGTTTAGGATGGTTGGGGTCTTTTTGTCAACCCCGACTCAAATGTTGCAGGGTTGGGCTTTTTTGAACCCCCAAGGTTAGGGTTGGATACGTAAATTAGCGGTTGCTCCCTATCAGTGCTAGTCGAACTATTCTTGACATTGTTTCCATCGTATTCCGATCACAAATCTCTTCGGTTGTTATTGAGAACGAGCGCCTCTTTCACAACCTTTGTGAGTATGCTATTTGTCACATAAAGGTTGTTAAACAAACGATGAGTATGGTGATGACGATCTTTTGTTTTGAGTGCAAGGAGGGGTGGGAATGGGAGATTTTTGGCCACAAGGGATGCGTGATTTGGGATCAAAAAAACTTTACTTTTTCAGGAAAACATCGGTATCAATATGAAGACGTGTTACGATGCGGGTATGGAGAATTTTATATTTGAGGTGGGGTTTTCGTGAAAATTTCGTTAATTTATCCCTTTAGGTCGTCACGGACAATGCCATTAACCTGCCAGCCCAGCCGCGAGTTCGCGAAGTTGTAGTGCCGAATTCGTATAGGACGAAGAGCGGAGCGAAATTCAAGGCCCGCGCCCTGCAGTACTGCTTGGAGGACGAGGTGAACATTCTGCAGGACAACGACTGGATTGTGCATCTGGACGAGGAGACACTGCTCACTCCGAATGCGGTAGGCGGAGGAAAAAAGAGGAGGAGGAATTGGGGGTTCAGATCTGCGGGATCCTCAACTTCTGCGAGGACGGGAAACATCAGTTTGGACAGGGAGTGATCACTTACGCCAATGGAGAGATCGTCAACTGGCTCACCACCCTCTCCGACTCGTTCCGGTGAGGAAAACACTAGAAATCTTTCTCTGGATAGGTCTCTTTTTTTGCATGGGGACTTTTATGAAGGTTAGAGCTCTGGCGAACGTGAAACTGCTTTGCGGAACTTTTTAAATACTTTACTAAAAAGAGTATTCTGAATCTAACTCATTATATTTTATGAATCGCTTCTATAAGGACCTTCGTTTGGCAAAATGACTGAAAAATAGTATAAAACACATTGCTGGACAGTCAGCGTTTGGGGGCTTTGATGCATAAGCCCCCAAATTGTGATTCGCGGGCGACGAAAGCCCCCTCTTATTTTATGTTACCTTTTTCAACTAAACCCCAAATTACGTTGACTTCGCACGTACCTCACGTCCATCTAAGATAACATATTTTTACCGTTGTTTTAAAAGTTTATAAAGTTTATAATACAACTTATTTATCGTAATTTGGAGTGCCTTTAGGTCATACTGCGCCAAATCAACTAGTCACGCGGTAGGAACAGGCTGCCTTAAATGTGATCTCGGCTAAAGGACTTTTAAAATTGGCTTAGGAAATACAAATTTAGTCCAGAATTGTATGCAATGGGCCCTGAACTTCAGAAGCGATCTAATCGCTCTTCAGGGCCTGAAGAGCGGTTAGATTGACATGAAGGTATATGGTATCGCTAGCTTTCAATCTGTGTGATCTACAAATATGGTGCCAGTCATTTGTTTCCAGCACTCCCATTTATAGTTTAGATGCATACCTTGTGAGGGTATAGTCAGCTTACCACAGATTAAGGGGTAGAGGCCGTGAAAATGCAGGAGTTAAGGGAGTGAGGCATTATTTTCGGTATAATAAGCCCTGAGGATACAAAGTTAAAGGGGGCTACCTCATTTTAGGCCACAAAAGTAACGGGAGGGTCAAATGACGGACCCTCCCGAGGTTTAGTTTAAGACAAGGTTAAAAATGGAACAGTTGAAGTACTCGTTATTCACATACCCACACTTTTGAGCATCTTAAATTTGCTCCCAATGTCTTATTCTCATATTTTCTTTTTCAGGGTTGCCGATGACATGGGTAAGCTGCGGTTGCAGTTCAAGTTGTTCCACAAGCCCCTCTTCGGCTGGAAGGGCTCCTTCGTCGTCACCCAGGTATCCCGTTATTATTTTTCAATCTATCTTTTTTTTCCAGTTGGAAGCTGAAAGGAGGGTCTCGTACGACCACGGAATGGAGGGCTCAATCGCCGAGGACTGCTTCTTCTCGATGGTCGCCATGGCTCACGGATACACGTTCGACTTTATTGAAGGTGCGGCTGGGTGGATACCAGTTTTCGAGACATAATTGCACGCGATCAGAGGACAAAGCGATTGACGCGCGCGGGATTCGTGTTTTCACAGAAGAGGCACATTTGGTGGTTTTCAGGGGAGATGCACGAGAAGAGCCCGTTCACCATGTGGGACTTTCTGCAGCAGAGGAAACGCTGGCTGCAGGGAATCCTTCTCACCGTACACTCGCCCAGGATCGCTGTCGCACACAAGGCTCTGCTCGCCCTCTCCCTCTACGCATGGGCCACCATGCCCTTCACTTCCCTTCAGGTAGGCAATGGGAAATGTACACTTGTCGAGCTTCATAAATCGAGAGAGGGGTCATTTTACGTATGTTAAAAAAAGTCATTAATTGCGTTGGGTCAAAATTTAATAACCCCAGAATTTTTCTCTCTTCGAACTGAATTTATAGAGTCTAAATCTTTCTCAATGTTTGTGTTTTCTATAAGCTGCATTGGTGGGTGTGAGGTGATTGTGGTACCTACGTAATTTGTCATTTTATTCTAACTATACTATAGTAACCAAAAATAAAAGTGGAGCTTTCGTTGCCCTCGAGGCCATAATAATCTGACATTACTTCATGTTTCCAAGGTATATATATATATATATATATATATATATATATATATATATATATATATATATATATATATATATGTTATATCAAATCACGGGCCAGATCGACGTTAAAATAAGGTATAGATTAAAAGTTATTGTTTCATAGCTGTTTAAATATCTTTATTATTGTTGTAGCTACACCAGCTCAGGGACTTGACAACGGAATTCAACGTGGTTCATTTCGGAAAATTTTGAAATCGGTTTAATTCAGTTTTAACCGCCATGTGGAATACTAATTTTCGAATTTGGGGGGGGGGGGTTACTGTGAGAACCAAATGCGCCGATTTTTTTGTTTGTTGGAATGCTGCCCACATTCCCTAAGTTGGGATCCAGACCCAACGAGATGTATGATTTTCATCTTGATAAAAAAAGGTTTGGGCACTAATTAAATCCAAATGGTAAACGTTGTAAGCTAGAACTTTTGTAAAATCAGGTGCTTAATTCCTGTGGGTATTTGGATTAGTGACATAACTGTACTCTGAGCATTTGGGAGTCCGATCCACAAACTCCTTTTTTGTTCGTATAAGAGTTTAAGTTGAACAATCTAAGATACGGCGGTCATAGGTAAACTGAGAGAGGCGTTAGAGGACCGTAGTCTTAAAAACGCGTATTGTTAGTCCTTTAAAATAATCGTTTTGTGTTAAATTAGCCCCCAACCCTTCGTTTGCAGGTGTTCCTTTGCCCTCTGTTCCCGCTGCCCCGGTGTCTGCCATTCGACTTCGCTCTTTCCTTCGTCGGTGCCGTTAACCTCTATATGTACATCTTTGGTGTGATCAAGTCCTTCTCCCACAAGTACAGGTTCGTTTCTCTCTCTCTCTCTCTCTCTCTCTCTCTCTCTCTCTCTCTCTAACCCCTCTCTTTCAGGAACAGTATGTGGCGGCTGATGTTGTACCTCACGGGCGCCCTGCTCACCATCCCCTTCAACATCATAATCGAGAACGCGGCCGTGCTGGTGGGCATGTTCGGTCGCAAGGATCAGTTCTACATCGTGAACAAGGACATACAGACGGTCTAAGGAGTCCGCCGTGTCATCAGTTTCCCAAAATGTGATCTCAACCAGAAAAATCCTCTTGCCTG
This sequence comes from Oscheius myriophilus, assembly GCA_964057215.1. Classification (NCBI taxonomy): domain Eukaryota; kingdom Metazoa; phylum Nematoda; class Chromadorea; order Rhabditida; family Rhabditidae; genus Oscheius; species Oscheius myriophilus. The sequence goes on along the minus strand of OZ059904.1, from coordinate 17,613,747 downwards.
AGCCGTTTTAAACATAAATGGCCTTCATTGAGAGATTTCCTTCCTTAGCAGCTCTAGGCGCCCTTAGATTTGTGTTGTATTAACGCCTTGTCGCCCCTGTGATCCACTTATTCGAGTACCTTCGGCTTTCCCTATGTATTACCGTTTTTTGCTCTTCATCTCCCCCATAATTGCTCTACAGGTGTTGTTGTATCACTATTTACCCTCCCTTCTAATTGCCGAATCAGCCGTCTATCTGCCCTTTTCACTCGTTTATCGGATCTCACAATTTCTCTGCCCGGCCAGCCGCCAAGTGTGCCGCGTCCCGGCGCGCAGCTCCTACTTGTCTTGTGCCATAATTGTTTATGGATCGCTTCCATGACTACATCATTGCTATTCCCAGGATTTGCACGTTTCCTATGCTTTGAGAGTAATAAAGAGAAGATTTCTATTTCATTGTACAAGTGTAGGCACTAGGCTACGGATGAGCAATGGACGATCACTGGTGCAGGGGGTTCGGCTGGCGGATGTGCTTGGCGATGAAGGAGGGACGGTGGGGGCCGAGGCGCACGTTCACTTTGTGGTTGTAGCCGAACTGAAATAAAAATTGTTAGAAGTGGAAAATTGCGTGGATACTTTGTATTTTTGTTGTTGTTGTTGTAAAAGTTGTTCTAATTTTATGGTGACTTGCTTTTGAAAAAGTAATTGAAACTTCTCAAATTTGACAATAGCGCCAAAGGGCTTTCGAATTAGAAACTCGGGTCCTTCGAAAAACAAACCCATTCCATGTATTTGGATATCCTCAGTGTGCGTATTCACCACACTTGCGGGTTTTGGCAAATCGCAAGTTGCTTTCGTAATTGGACTCCTTTTCTTGTGTTTTCCCCTCGAGTTCCTTCAAGCATAATGATGGCCGTGACTTGAGCTCTTAAAATGCGAAACTACGAAATGACACTCTCTTTTAATATCTTTCAAATGTTCCACCTTCAAATGTGTTACCGCTATGATCACATCACATTCTAAACTTCCTTCGAGATTGAAACGATTTTTGGCGGCGAAAGCGTTGGTGGTTTGCCAAAACCCGAAAGTGTGTTCACTACGCCCACTCCCGGGTTTTGGCAAAACGCCAGTGTTTTAGACTCTTTTTCAAAATTCGGCAAAAATCCAATTCTGTGTTTGAAGTGACTGGCCAATTGGTACTCGCTCTCAAATGCACCAAGGAATGTCCTCTTCAATTCAACGGAAATTCATTGGAAAATTCAGTGGTCCCTTCGAGACCTCAGGTGTGGGAAACTCGGGGGCTCGTTCGAAATTCAAGGGTACCTGGGAAATTTGGTGTTCTTAAGTTGTAATAATGCTCCAGTATCTTCCTCGGACATTTTCTCTTTTTCTGCATTATGTGGCTCTCTTTTTACAGTGGATGCGGAGAGGCGCAAAACAAACACTTTTAACCTTCGATCACATTTTCAACAACGTTTCGTAAACAGTTTGAAAACATCAAAAACCTCGTAACAATAGAATGATGTTCAGAAAAAGGGTCGAAACAAACAGTGGCTGATTTTGTATGCGATTGCGTTTTGCGGTCTTAATGGAACTGTTACGTCTCCGGGAAAGATAAGAGATCACACGGGGTTTGCAGAAAATTAGTGATTTTTGTATTTTCTAGGATGATAGAAAACTTTTTACAAAATGAGTTTCTACTAAACAATTGGTGCAAACTTTGCCAACCTTGAAGAATTTCTTAAGGTAACTTGGAGATCAACCCATTTTCAGTGTGATTCATTTTGTGGTGCTTTACAAACCTCTTCAAAGACGGTGATGTCATCGTGCTTCTGAATGCAGCACCAGTTGATGCAGGTGGAGGAGACGATGAACATGATGGTGAAGAAAATGCACCAGACGACCAGGGCTCCAAAGTAGTCCCCCACATCCAGCGACTGACGGAGATCAACGGTCTTGTCCATTACTGAAATTTATTTTTCAATGAAGCTCGCAATTCAAGAACAAAAACGTTTTAGTAAAGAAAAGGGAATTCCGGAAAGCAGGGGCCATGACTGCTGTTGGCGTGAAGAGGAATCAGCTATCGAGGGCTGATAAGACTAATCGATGGCAATAATCGTCGGTGAAGCCATTTCGTGACGTGTCTGGCCGGCTGCAGGGCATTCTTTACGGTTGCTTTCCGGAATTATAACAGTTCAAACATTAAACTATGAATATGCGAGGCTCCGCCCACGGCATTTGGAAAAGTTCATTACCCTGTTTATAGAAAAACAGGAGATTGGTTGATAGTTGGTGAAAACAAGGCGATTGAAAAGGAAATAATCTCGATTGCAATCGTATGCCTGCCAATTTCAGTTGTAATCACCCAGACAACAGTTTTGTAGGAGAAAGAGAGAATCTGATTGATTGAGTTGATTGATTGATTGACTTTCAGTCAAAACGAGGTGAAAAATGGGGCTGAATTCTCGCAATATTGTCACAAAGTTAAAGGAACCGTCAGGGCCTCTTCGCCGCCGCTTACGGTAAGGGGATAGACAATAAAGAAATTGGTCGGTGTTGGGAAAATCGTTTCAACCGGAAAGGCGCATTTTGCAAACCTTTGATTTCTAATCAAGGCCCCTGACGGCCCATTTTTAGGCATTATCACAAAGTTATGTTAAGGCAACATAGAGTAATTCCTCTAAGGTCGAATTAGAATAAGGAAGAGATCCATCGCAAAGTGTTTCTGCTTAACTTCTTTTCTCTTTACTGTAACTTGGACCGTAAAAGTTTATATTTTTGTAAGGAGACAATCAAAGACTTGCATTTACCGACGACAGTAAACACAACACCAAAAAATGATAAGAAAAGAGAAAAGTTTTCACAGGGTTTTTGCGATTTATTCGATCCTTTGTGATTCATTTAGTCTTGGAACCATAACAGTGGTGGATTATTTGGAATGAACCCAGTCAACAAGAAACTTGAAAACTTTCGATGATATGTGCACATCCTTTGTGTGGGAAAACTAATTTCTCTGTTTGAATACCGTTCAAGACATATCTCGAGAGGGCCAGGTAACTGGCCGACCTACCCGTAACTTTTAGGCCAAAATTTGGATAATCACCCTTAAGGACTCATCATTAGAGAACTTCTAATCAGGTTAAAGAACAGTAGCGCCAAACCACCCTTAACCATATATTCTTAACCCGCGGAAGGTCGGATAAACCATCCCGTCGTATGGTTTAACACTAAGATTAGTCACTCTCAACCGAACTTCTGCGCGCGTGGGTGTGTGAGTGAGAGTGTGAGTGTGAGAGTGTGAGAGTGTGAATGTGAGAGTGTGTGAATGTGTGAGTGTGAGTGTGTGTGTCTATGGTCTATTGGCGTAAAATCACTCGTTAATTTCCCCATTTCCCCAGATGGAGACTGTGTGATCGGCTTTAGGCCGAGTATCACGTGCTTCACGCCATTTTTTTCATGCCCTACGGCCGAGAAATGAGAGGCCGAAGGCCGCCTAAATTAGGGTTCAAAGGCCGCGCTTGCATGAGGCCGCTGGCCGTAAGGGACCACCGCACCGTAAGGGAGCGCACCGTAATCGGGCGTACCCTCCAGTAGCCTATAAGATACGAAACTTTTCCTACTCGCCGATTCTTTGATTAGAAAAGTGGAAATAGTCACTTAACGCCCACAGGCAATGTTGGGATGCGTTGTACACAGACTAGTGACTCATTGAAAATGACGCGAGCGCTGTCGAGAAATGGAGAAAACAGACAGGAGGACGGCAGCTGGCCGAGTGCGGTCAGAAAGAATGAACTGTTTTGCAGGCTCTGAAAGAGACTCCGCCCCTTTTCTCTGCGAAAAACACGATGTTGAAATAACTAACGTCATGGAAATCACCGAATTTTCATTTCTGCTAGGTTGTTCGGGCTGTCGCTAGTTGGTAAACTCAAAATTTTTGCGAATTGGCCTCACGGCGGGGATTCAAATATGCTCAGAGGCTAAAACATGGACCCCGGCTAAAGGGATCGGATACTGTAGACTTCTCATGAGCATCTAAGGCGCTTCGGGACCCGCGCAATGGCGCCTTTAAGAAAAAGTTTGTCTGTCGTAATTTCGAGTCGTTATGGATTTGGGATTTTGGCAGCTCTCAAACGAAAAAACAGTCCTTTAACCGGGATCACTTTCATGGTCGCCTGTCCCCGCCGTGGCCTAGAGTTTTGTTTTAGGACGGCCCGGGTTGGAAAAATGTAAGTTTATGTTTGATACAAATCGGTAAAATAATTTATAATCTGCTTTAAATAACTTAATTGCTTGATTTTAACATTTTAGTCAACATTGGTTGTGCAAAAAAGAATGTCACCGACCGGGATCAAACCCTGGGCGTGTGGGTGGCAAAATGACTGGGTGGTTAAAGGTAAACGGGCCGTCCAAAATTTTCCAATTGGTCAGGGCGACGAGTATAAGAACTCATATACTAAACTAGTCGCTTCCCAACCCTGGGTGTTCGTTACGAAGCCATTTTCGAAAATACCGTCCCTAAAGCTTTGAAGCCTGTAGTTGGCTATGAATTGTTCTGTTTTGGAGTTGAGAAAGAAACAAGTCTGATATTTATGAATCCAACAAAGAACAGTACAAAACGGAACAAAAACTTTAAATACTACCAATGTGTGGCCTACCGGAAGGAAAATGCGCCCGGGGTAAACAATTGGGAATGACTCATAAACAGAGAGGGGTTTAGGGGGTGAGGCGTTTGGGGTCACGGGGGAAGAGAGAGGCGAGGCGGATGTTCGGCAGACCGAGGAACAACATCGTCACGCGCTCCAGACCTGGAAAACAACCTTTTTCAGAGACAAAAGGGTTGGGAAATCTTACCGATTCCTCCTCCTGCGTGAGGGGGGCATCCGTACTTGAACGAGTCGATGTAGGACTTGATCTTGTCCAGCTCCACATTGTGGTGCTTGGCGCGCTCGATCAGGTACTCGGGGTCGTGGATACGCTGGGCTCCGGAGAGGATCTCCTCACCTGAAAAGAGAAATGGAATATTTTCGGCAGAAACAAACCCCAAACCACCCCCCCCCCCAATAATTGGCCCATTCCAAGCTTTTTTCTTCTTCAATTTGGTGACCTTTTAAGCTATGCGACTCCAACGAATGGCAAACTTTTACGAGCAAAACCCAGGAAAACTACCCCCATTCTCTAAGAAAACGTAAAAAAGGAAAACTACCCCCATTCTCTAAGAAAACGTAGGATCATCTTCCATTCTCCAGCATACCTCGGGAGACCTGTCAGTTGACGGAACCACCCTTAACTTGCGGATCCACAAATGGGGCAGCCCCCTTTAACTCTTGACCTTCCTAGCTCAATTTTACGAAAATAGTGCCTAACCTCCTTAACTTCTGCGGTTTTGGGGCCCTACCCCCCTTAACCAGGGGTATAGCTGAAATACTTCCCAAGGTACGAGAAAAACTGGCTCGTTCAAGTGGAACAGTAGTTTTGCTGTCTTCGGTCGGTTTTTTAAACGTTCTAGCAGCTTTTCGGGTTAACTAAATCATGGCTGGACAAGAAGCGTTAAGGGTTTGATACGTAACCCCCCCCCCCTTTGGTGCTTCGGAGCCAACGTAAGCCCCATTTAATTCGTTATTATCATTTTCAATAAAACGCCAAATTACGTAGGTACCGCAAGCACTCACGTCCACCTATGAACTGAATCAACTGCACTAAACAAGGAACATGAAAAAGGGGGTGTTTCATTTAACCCAACTTGGGGGCATACATGAACAAAATACCTGTGTGGTCCATTTTGCGCAATCCTACACATCTCAATCCACATTACACATGTGATGTGTGGCGCGAGTCCCCCGATTGAGAAATTCGCCTCGACGCGACCCCCCTCAAACCGAAAATCCTCAAGTTTTATCCCAATTGAGCTTATTTGTAAGAAAATTTCTTACCCCTCATGAACATATCGTAGCTGTTGGAGTAGCGCTTGTCGTGGGGGTCGGGCATGGTGTAGAACGGCCTGACGGCGAGCGGGAACTTGTCGAGGATGAAGAAGTCGGTCTTGTACTTTTCCTTGACGAGTTTTCCGAGGAACCGCTCGTTGGCCGTGCTCAGGTCGTCCTCGTCTCCCATGTCGGTCACTCCGTTCTCCCTCAGCAGGGCAACGGCCTCGGGGAACCTGAAAAAAAGAAAATAAAACGGGAAAGAAGAAATAAATCGTACTTGAGGACGAGAGCGGGCTCGCAGAACTCGAAAGGCTCGGCGGGGTACTGGCTGGCGACGGCGGCGATTTCGTCGGCAAACTCCTTCTGGATTCCCTTGAAGACGTTGATCAGCACGGCTCCAATCGTCTCCAGGACCTAAAAAAAAGAAATATAAAAGGAAAGGGAAGTTCAAGATACCTCGTGGTAGTGGAAGTTGAAAGCCATTTCCAAATCGAGACCCACGAACTCGGTCATGTGACGGTGGGTGTTCGAGTCCTCGGCACGGAACACGCCTCCGATTGTGAACACCTGGAAAAGATAATATAAAAGAGAAATCTTGGAGGCAATTTAGTTATGATTGAAACACACGGTGACTAACTAGCTCGGTTTGCCTGCCATTCGTTCATCTAGCACTGGATATATCTCCAGACATTCAGTTATGTTATGCGCCCCACAGTCAAGCGTCATTAAATCCATCATGAGTGGGAGAAAACCTAGTGTGAGGCACATACCTCGGGATAGTATATTTCCTAGGTTATAGGGGTAGTAAACATTACAAATGCCCGATTGTTAAAGGTGGTATACTTGGGTAACCCACCATGGTGTCAATTTTGCGCCATCCCCTTCAATTGCAAAGTTTTTGACACTTTACGGCGCACCACCTTCTTTAACAGAATTTGCCGAAAAGTTAAAATTGCGACGGCCCCACCGCCGCTAATAGCGGAGGTTGACAATGAATGGTAAGCATACTTGGCCAAACTCCGCGAGCCGCGGCGGTGGGGGTGCCGCAATTTGACTTTTACCCAATTTTTGTAAAGGGAGGGGGTCCGCCGCAAAATTTGTAAAGTCTTTCTAATAGAGGGTGCTGTCGCAAAATATACCCCGCGGCAGGTTGATAAGGTGTGATGGTAAGTGACTATTTTTGTCCACTTCGGTTACAATTTCCTTAAAAGTCCCACAGTTAAAGTTACCCAGTTGCACAGCCTGAAAGTTATGGATGTCTGCGTCAATTGTCAGATCCTCCCAGAGTAAAGCAGGCCATACATGGCTGAACAGGGAGCGTTTGGGGGCTCGATGCGTAAACGGTCCATGGCTGGACAGATAGCGCTTGGGGGCTCCATGCGTAAGCCCCCCAAAATGGTGCCTCAGAGGCAGCGAAAGTCCCCACCCGATTTTCGTTACCATTTTCAACGAAACGCCGAAATACGTAGGTACCACAAGCACCTCGTGTGAAACGGTCTCAAAGGAAACGGAAGCCCCCTTATAAATTATTGTAACCATTTTATAGGTTTGAAGCCTAGATTTAAGGCATGGGCATACCTTCTCGAAGTCTCCGGCGATGGCCATCTGCTTGTAGAGCTGGGGAGACTGGGCGAGGTAGGCGGATCCCTTGAAGTAGGTCACCTGAAACCCAATTGTCACGGTGTCTTCTTTAAGTGTTACCTCGAACACGTTGGCTCCTCCCTCACTGGCGGCGGAGATAATCTTCGGCGTGTGGATCTCCACGAATCCCCTCTGGGCGAGGACGTCACGGAACAGACGGCACACTCCGCTCTGGATGGCGAAGATTCCCTGGGTGGTGGTTGTGCGCAGGTCCAGAACACTGAAAAAAAAACAATAAAATAATAGATAAAATTGGAAACGCACCGGTTGTCGAGGCGAGTGTCGAGGTTGACGACGGGCAGGTCGCTGTCGGGGTCGGCTTTGCGAGCCAAGTCCTCCATTTGAAGAGGAACACGGGGCTCGGAGGCGGAAACAACGAAGACTTGGGAGGCCTGGAGTTCGGCGTTCTTCTGGGTGCAGGAGGCAATCTCCTGGGCGACCTTCACAACAGTTCCCTGGATATCGATGATCGACTCCTGAAAATCTGCCTGGTTTGATTTCAAATACAAAGCATGCCTTGGAGATTCCGGAGACAAACTTGAGCATCTGCTTGCTGATTTTCTCGCCGACGAAGAGGGTGATCTGGGCGGTGTAGACACGCTGGCGCAGGACGATGAAGCAGTTCTTTCCCTTCGAGCGGATGTTGTGCACACGGCCACGCACCCACACCTGAGACAAAACAGAATATTCACGCAAAAACAGACATTTCTTTAAAGCTTAAAAAGGCACAATTGTTTTAGTTCCAACAGTTTGTCTGAGTAGCGTGATCTACTGTTGAACGGGCCACCAGGACCTTTTTTCAAGTTTATTTCAATTCTTGAAAATAAAATAACTTTAAATCCAGTTCCCACAAAATACGTTTTGATCTTAAAGTCAAGGGAAGTTTTCTCAACGACCTCCAGCGTACGTCGTTAATTGGAATCTTCGACTGCCAGTTGTTTACAAGACTCAAGTCAGAAAATTTTTGCCAATCAAACGCAACAGTGTTCTAGTTTACCATAACGTAAAACGCACTATAAAAACGTAATGTGTATTGTCGTTGTTTTCACTTAAAGAAAAAATACCCTCATGAATCCTTTGAACCTCATATCACGTTTAGCAAATCAACGATCTTCCAAAAAAGAACAGGATTAGAAAGGTTTCCACATGACCATTGCGTGATTTCAGCACGTGCGACTTCCAATAAAAACAGCTTCCAGAGCTTATCAGAGTTCAATTTTTCGTTTCGCCACTTCCTGGCGCTACTTTTACAGTGAGTTCTAACACCAATAGAAATACCTCAAAACGCATTCCCCGAACAAAAAAAACAACATTTCCCCTGTCACACCTCCTGTCCATCGAGTTCCTCCGTGATCTGGCTGACGGTCTTGAAGGTAATGTCCTTCTTGTCGGCCGACTGGATCAGACCGTAGCTTCCGTACATTCCACAAGAGACGTCCTCGGTCTCCTCGGCGGCCTGAGCCTGCTCAGCGCCTCCACCACCCTAAAACCGTGGTTATTAGTTTCATACTAACTTTTTTTAAATGTATTCTTTCGATGCCCATTCATGATGCAGCACGTAACAAAACGACAGGTGGCAACGTGGCGTTCTAGAATTCGTCTGTTGACGTTCGAAACCGCGATCGTCAACAGCCGAATTCTGGAACGGGACCCATTACATCCAGGATTTTATCACGATTCTCTCTACCTTGTGCGAACTACGGCGGCCTGACCACAGCAAACCAGTAAGAAATACGAACCTGATTCTTGAGCTCCATCTTCTTGGCCTGTCTGGCGAGCTTGTTGAGCTCCTTCTTCGAAAGCTTCTTTTCTTCGACAGCGGCGTCAGCCATTTTTACCTGGAAAGATAGGCGATTGACGTGGCAAAGTTGCTGTTCGGAAATCGGACAAAACAAGAGATAACTCACTGGGCGCTATGGCGTAGCCTACGACTTAGGCAAATAACAGTCTGAGCGCAATTTTGGGGGTTTTCCAGCGGAATTTTGAGAAATAACGGCTTAGAAATAAAACGGAAGAAGAATGAAATAGAAATGAGTATTGAGGGTTAAGTAGGGGCGGATTTCGCAAGATGGTGCAATTCTCCACAAGGGTGATCGCGGATTTTCAGCATTTCTTATGGAACGGCACGTGATTTCCAGTCGTCTTCAAGGAAATTTGCGCTAGTTATGTAAATAAAAAGTGATTCACAGCTATAATTCAGGAAAACTAACTTTTAGATTTCTAAAACGACCTTAATTAGCTTTCGGCAATTTAAAACAATATCAAGGGAATGTTAATATGCTCCATGATTTTTTTAAAATTTTATAAGTCAAGTAGAGACATAAAGTATGTGAACTTTAAACAAAAATAACAAAACTACTGAAACTCCGAGGCCCATTTTTAACTGACCGATGTTTACAGGTCTTGGGTGGAATTCAATTGTGCAGTGGCTGCAAAATTTTATGCCCGGGGAATTACAATGCAAGCGGGGCGCACTCGTCTTCCGTACGGGACCCGTAAACAGCGGGTGAATCGAATCTGCCGCTGGGTCGATAATAATTCCAGCCCTTGTGTCGTCTTTATTTACGGCCGCCTTATTGAGCCATCTCGCCACTTTTCTCGCGTTTAGACCTTTAAACCCCCTATATTTCTTGTATTTTACATTATTTTGTGTAATTCGACGCGTTCAGGTAAGGCAACCGTTCGCTTTTGCGGCCGAAATGTCGTCGAAGAAGACGCCGAGGACGCTGGGAAAGAAGGGGAAGGGTAAGGTTTTGGTGCCCAAGTGGAAGCTCTTCAGAGCCAAGGTTCGTGTTTCAATCTATTTTTAATTTAAATATCAATTAGGAACCCCTCCTTTCCGTGTTCATGTGGGGAGTTAACCACTCCATCGACCAGCTGTTGCACGTGGCCCCTCCCGGTCTTCTGATGCCCGACGATTTCAAGGTTTCTCTTTTAAATCTATGGTCTAAATAAGCCCTTAATTTAAGGCCTACGCTAAGGTGAAAGTGGACAACCACTGCTTTAACAAGGACATTATGCCCAGTCATTACAAGGTGAAATTTTGTTAATTTTGAGTTTAGTTAGGGTTTTAGGTAAAGGAGTACTGCCCGAATGTGTTCCGTAACCTTAGGGAACAATTCTCCGTTGACCAGCACGAATATCTCCGTTCTCTCTCCACGTAAGATTGATTTATTGAATGTTTTAAAAGGGAGTTTCAGTTACGAGCCTGAGCCTGATCTTCTCGACGGGTCCAAGACCGGATCCTCTCCCCGCTTGTTCATCTCGTACGATAAGAAGTTTGTCATCAAGGTGAGATACAGCTTAATCATAGCACAACGCGCCGGCCGTGGCACTTTTTGGTTTCTTAAAGGACTAATTAAGGCTTTTTTGAGAAAACCTGCCAAATTCATGGCTCCGAAAATTGGTACACTTGATGTGAATACATGTCATGTCATAAAAAGTACTGTAACCATAGCTCCTTTCGCCTGAAAGAGCGAACGTTGGCTCCGAGGCGCTATTTGGGGGACTTACGCACCGAGCCCCTCCCCCCCCAAACGCTCCCTGTCCAGCCATGAGCTTAATGTTTTTTTACCAGGTTAGAGAAGCTAAGAAACCCTGAGGCACTTCATAGGGTTTTTTTCACCGAAGACTTGAGAACAAGCCCCCACGCTTAGGAAGCTTAGAAACAAGCCCCATCCAAAGCCCATTCAACACAGACTTAGAAACGCAGGGGGATACATTGAGACCCCTTTCATACCCAATATATCTGTGGGGAAGGGGGTCTCAATTTAATCCAACCTTCGCAATTAGAATGGGAGCTTAACTAGTGCATATAATTAGAACTGGCCAGTGGGGGGACTAAACGGAACGGGTGTTTAGGGAGCATACCTGGACACATGGTGCTTACGGGACTTTGGTTTGGAGGAGGGTGCTTAGTGTGGGGGGCTTTTAAACATAGGGGTACTTGATTTTTATGAACAGCTACTTGTGGGGTCCGTTGTGTGCGACCCCCCCCCCCACATTCATATGTAACTTTCGGCGCGAGTTCCCAACTAAGAAATTCGCTTCGTCGCTACTCCCTTAACCGAAAATCACGGTCAATGTTTTATGTGACTTTTTTCCCCTACCTTCCTTTTTGACCACCCTCCGTACCAGTGTATGTGGGGCTTGTCTGCAGTTGGTGGGGCTTGACTAATTCAACCCCGTATTTAATGTTAAAAACCTCTTTTTCAGTCCATGGATTCGGATGCCGTGGCCGAGCTCCATTCGGTCCTCCGCGATTACCACGAATACGTCGTCGAGTGCCAAGGAAAAACCCTCCTTCCTCAGTATTTGGGACTCTATAGGTCTGTTTTTCCCGTTTTCTTTCGAGAATTGAGGCTCGGTTCGCCGAAAATGTCCAATTTCAGATTGACGATCGACGGAACTGTCACGTACCTCATCATTATGCGCAACGTCTTTGGCCGAAAGTACAACGTCCACACGAAATTCGACCTCAAGGTTCGTTTTGAAGGCTTTTATGGCAGTGTCTAACCAAAAATTGTGCCAAATTGAGCCCCCACATGCTACTTTTTTCGCAGCGAGCAAAAAATTCTAAATGTTGGTGTACACAACTTTTATGAATGTTTTTGTGTCACACTGCCTTTTTGGGGCCACAATTCGCCCCCGGGGGCCATTCTTTGACCGCGGTTCAAGTTTTATTTGTTTGAACAACAACCAGCCGGCTGTCATATGATCTTATCAGCCGCCCGTCCGTTTACTGCCACCCGCACATTCAAAACCCGCACGCTCAGTTGACTCAGGGTCAGCGATTTTTGTGAGTTTTCCAGCGAGAAATCGAGGGTTTTGGCGGGAAAGTGAGGGGTAAATATTGAGTCGGCCGGTTCTCTCGGAGTAATGATAATCGCAGTGTTCGAGGAGGATGTAAACATTGTTTTCTCACGCGAACGGCGAGATTTTGACAGATGGCTGGCAGGGAGGGACGTTTTCTGAGGACAGCCGGCTGGCACATATTTCGATGAAGGGAAACCTTTAGTTAAGGCCCCCAACCCTGTAGTCTGCCCCCCCCCCCACAGAGGTTGTTTGGGCAATGACTGCGAATTTTGGAACGCTGGATGCATCTTGGTGGAGTACAGGGGTGGGCCATAGTTTGTAATTACCAACTTTTTATGTCAAGAAGGGGGTGCTTCAGGCTCAAAACGTCGATCGATAACCCAAAATCTATCGATTTTTCATGAAAATAAGATTTTTCTGTACTTGTCAAAAATTATACCAAGGGGGTGCAGTAGCCCACAAGTGGACTATCAACTAAGTTAGTACAACAATATAAAATGAATGGGGACTTAAATAAATTAGACCCGCAATATGGATTGGGGGCTTAACTAAGTCAGCCCCCACAATAGTAAAAAGGGGGCTTCACTAGTGTATCCAGAATAGCTTAGGCTACGTCCCCAGGTGCAAAATTGCTGACAGAATTGAAAAAAGAATATGGAGAATAAAAAAAACAAATCAATATTTCAGGGATCTACGGTCTCCCGCGCGGCTTCTGACAAGGAAAAGTCGAAGGAAGTCCCCACTTTGAAAGACAACGACTTCCTCGATCAGAACATCAAACTCACGTTGCCTCAGGTAAATCTCCGTTTATCTTCCGAAAATACCACATTTCCAGGAAGCTCGCCACCAGCTGCTCGAAATGTTGGCCAAAGACACGGCCTTCCTCTCGAAATTACACCTTATGGACTATTCCCTCCTTGTCGGTTAGTCACGCTTTTACATATTCACACACACCGTAAAAAAGAATTTCGTGTTAAAAGAAACCTTGTTTCAGGTATCCACGACTGCGACCGTGCGGCCATCGAGGCTCAGAACAAGCCCCCCGAGCTTGTGAGCGAAGAGTCCGGTGATGAGCTGGCCCCCACGCCTCCCGACTCTCCCGTGCCCTCCATCGGAGCCTTCCCCGCCCTTTCCGGAGGGCCCGATCTTGAAGACGAATTCTACGCCATCGCCAGTCATCCAGGTCGGATAAATTTCTTTTCCAAGGGCTGATCTGAATCCCCCAATACTAGACGAAATAATTATCGTATCTACGTACATGATTATTTTCATTAACCCCTTCATAAGACTTGAATTCGGACATTACGATATAACGGTATAGCTGCCGCCAGACGAGCATCATGCCAATTTCGTACCTTTATTCTCTGTTGATGCTGTTTTTTTTCGTACCTTTATTCTCTGTTGATGCTGATTACGATACCTACATGATTATTTTCTAATATCAACACAGAATAACGGCACGAAATTGGCATGGTGCCCGCTTGGCGATAGCTATAATTACGGTAATCGTTGCGGGCCCATAGATAGAACCCCAACCCCTCTCCGTCGAAGTATGATCCCCCCGGAGTTTAGAACAATTTAAGGGCGTTAATGCAGCAAAATTTAGGTTACATATGTATGGGTTCACTTTCATTGTCTTTTATCTTTCTAAGAGAGATAGGTGCATACCTAAATTGTAAATAGGGGCCAGGGTTTCCAAACCATACCTGGACACCATACGAAAGGGGCTGAAAAAGTAGAGTCCCCCCAAAGGGAGGGGGCCCAAAAAATTAGATATTCCCATTTTTACAAGGCCCCCATAGAAAGCAACCCCCAAAACTCAAGGTCCCGCAACCACCACGTGTCCTGGTATGTTCCAAACATCCCAAGAGGGTAATTAGTCATACACACCGCTAATTTTAGGGTTCAATGTTCAAACAACCCTCTTTTACTTGGATTTGCTTACCTTGCCTCTAGCCGACAAAACCCACATTTGTTGCGCCCCGCGCTTTGTATCTGGGGCCCTAATTTAAGGTTTGGGTGGTTGTTCATCATAGAACAACAGTGATCGGGATTTTCGGCAGAGGGGTTCGCACCGAGCCTGATTTTCTATTGGGGGGTTGCGCCACACGTTCTTTTTGTTTTGTGGGGTTTTTGCAAAACGAACCCCACCGGTAGCTTGTTCATGTATGGTGTTCATTCGTTTCAACGCGATCTTGAGAACAAAATATCATCAGCGTAAGGTACAGACAAGAGCCGTTTCGCCAAAGTACGTGAAAGGGCAACCCATATTTAGTGGGGTCCGCTTTGCGCAACCCACAGTCATTTTTCAACCAATCAATTTTTTAAAGTTTCGAGTGCGCTTTTCTTCCCTCCTGGGGGTGATTGAATTCTCCTGGATGACATAAAAGGCGGACCGCTGCGCGTAATCAGATTTCGGAGACTTATTGGTGTCCGAAAAGAAGAGAACTTTGGGAGGTGTTTGTAGTTTGTTCCTTCTTCGAAAGTGCAAAAATGCCACCGTCGCGAGCTCTAATTCCATACTGAAACTACAAATTATCTTCGAAAAGCAATTTCTCCCCTTGAATCGCGGCATTTCAAGGCTCCGGCTCATTTCTGCTCATTCTGCGCTCTGATGGGCACATTTCCTGTTTGGCGATATGTGGGTTTCGGCCGAAAGGGGTAATGCGGGCGGAGGACATTACGGATGCGACATGGGGACATTCGAGGGAGGAGCACACGGGGCAACCGGGTTTTTGGAGGGAGAGGGGTTGCCTCAATTGATGGAAAAGAGACTTGAAAGAGGTATTTCAGAGAGCGAGAAACGACTGATCTACTTCATAGGACTTGTGGATATTTTGACCTACTACGGAGTGAAGAAGAGGACGGCCACTGCCGCGAAGACGGTCAAGTACGGATCGGATGCCGAGAACATCAGCACGGTGAAGCCCGAACAGGTGAGCAGAATCAGGGCTAGGAAAAAAGTTTGCAGTTCGATTGTAGTGCTGCCCCTCTTTGGATAATTTTGCCAAATGATGTAAAATCGATTGATTTTGGGGTGCCGATCGATGTTTTGGACCGCCGTCACCCCCTCTTGACATGAAAATGTTTGTAATTACAAACTATGGCCCACCCCTGACTGGAATATCGGTTGTCGTTACAATTCATTGGAAGTCAGTTTTTAGCGCATTAGTGGCCATGCTGGTCCGACCCAGATCCACAAATTATCTGTAATTCAGAGAGTTTCATGGCCTGAAACTAAAATGAATGGTCTGGAAATAAATTTCGAATACGGAATCCATTTTTTCGGTTCCTCGGCCGCTCCCTGATTCTTTCTACACCTGATTTCCAAAACATACCCTTCACAATAATGGAAGACCCGCACACATTCTTGAGCGTGAAATGCCTTTGGTATGTAAGTAAATTACACATTTCTTAGGCAAACACCTTAACACTAACTTGGGTACGAGGTAATATACTGTATCCCTTTTACGGCCTTTCCCTTATTCATGTTTCAAGGAACTCGAAGGACCAGGAAGGTTTGGCGTTTTGCCGGACATGCGGCATTTATTTTTCAAGGAACTCGGGGGACATAAGAGATTTGGCGTTTCGCCAATTGCCCGGAAATGCGGTCGTCTAGGCGATTTGCCGAGACCTGCAAGTGTGTCGAATGCACACACTCCGTGGATTTGCGTGTTTTGCCAAATGGAGATGGCTTTGCGGAACCTGCGGATGGATAAATTGGAAAATTTAAATACCTTTCTGCTCTTTTTGTACCACTACTGCTGGAAATACATTTTTTTTAACGAGCGTGAAAATATGGTGTGAACGGGAATTTCTCCGGGCGCATCATCAAATGCCTTTGAAAAGCTGAAAATTTGTTTTCTCAAAATTCAGGAATGACTTCTTCCAATTTTTTTTAAAAAATATTTTGCTATACGAATTCACAAATAACGTTTGAAAATGATGCATTTATATTGGCATGGATTTCTCATTATTCGAATAGGAGGTCCACTAACGTAGAAATAGAGTTCCAAAATTGTATATTTTTGCTACGGAACACCAGTTGAATCCCCATTAAATGTTCGCTTCTAAAAATTGTTTCGAACAATAGTGCCCTATGAAATCATTGTCTGGTAGATAAGATGGTCTGTTTTGAAGGTGAAAACAAGTAGGACAGTAAACTCCTTTTCTTTGTTAAAGCTGGGGCTGCGGAAAAATTGTGTTGGGATTTCAAACTATTATAAGTTCTTATCCCACACTGCTCTTGATGCTTCTGCAGAAAATGTGTGGGTTGGCTTTTACAAAATGGACGAATTGAACTTTTTTAAATTTAAAAATGTGTGGTTCAATTGGCTAATTTCTTTTTTTCAGTACGCCCGTCGTCTGGTGGATTTCGTGACAAAGGCCGTCTCTCCGTGAACCTTCGCCCGCCCAGCTGCAATCTCACTTACCTTAAGATTTCGCCCGACCAAGCCCAGCCCCCCTAGGCACCGTTCTGTCCGCTCTTTGTAAATATAATAATATTGGCATACAGTACTCCTCCTAGCTTTTCCCCTCAGAGCTTATCTCCTTTTCCCTCCCATCTAAATGATTCCTCTCCAAAGAAAGTCAGCACCGGTTTTTCGTCCGGCAGACACTTTTTCCCCTTCGAAGGAGAGAGAAAGCGCCGGAGGAAACGAACTGATCGTCAAATTTTGTGCAGAAACCCACTCGTGCCGCGCTATTTGTACAGATTCCGTTAAATATATGTGCTTATGTGATAAATATTATCCACTGATCTCCTATTTTGGGAATATCTCGTGTTAGCGGCTAAAAATACTTGAAATGCGAGTTCGTTGTCATGAGTAAAGGACATAACTGGGCACAAAAGTTACGGAATAATGTATTTTTTGTGAGAATCGCTCAAAGTGCTTCGTTTAAGATTCAATTCGGTGGGTTCAGGCGAGCACCGGTCTTTGCATGATTTATTCTTTTTTCTTTTGTTGTTCAGATTTTCAGTAATAAATGTTCGTGTTCTCAGCCTTCCTTCGGTTTACATTACCATAATTCACACAGAGTTTGCATTATTCACTACATTTTTACCTGGAATAGCACAGAACAGCGCTGCAAAACGACATGGAATCTCCAAATCTTCAGTGAATACTATCTACGAGGTGCCTGAACGCTTTAATTTCTTTTTTTCTTCTTTATTCGGCAGAATTATCACTACAAATTCTAAAGTTATTTTATATTTGAGTGGTGCGTTATCCGACTCACGATCAGAGTTTTTCTCAACAACCTTTCTTAGAACTTCATTTATTTAATGTAAAACAGGAACATCCGCTAAATGGACGAAAACGCCACGTTCAACTCGCATATTTGTTGGTCGCACACACGTAAAGATTTTTGTTCGGGATCCAACTTCTTTAATCAATTACTGTTGTATTTGAAATGAAGGCATACATTTATCCGCGAAAAGCATTTTAATCAAATGAATTTGGAAATAAGGGTATTTAAAAAAAAGTGTTGAAAGCATGGGTATGAGTGCTTCACAGAAAGACTCTGTTTCAAATGGATAATCTTGCGTGCTGCAAATTTTGGATATGATTGCACTTGATTGATCTTTTCTGGAATCTAGCAATGGTTTTGTGATTATAATTCGAGAAACACTGAGAAAAGTATTATTTATTAGAGAACACACAAGAAAACTGATTGTACGTGTAATTCCGCCGAACAAAGAAAATAAAGTTAAAGTTTAAAAGTTCAGGTATCTACAAGTTGGTTGTTTCGCTTGATGAAGATTTGCATTTTTTGTTCTTTGTATGATTTTTCGGTTTGAAACTGTAGATTGAGCTGAGTGTTACAGATGTAATTATGGATTTTTGGATTACAGTGCGTTCCAGAGGCAAATTATGTAAGAATCACTCTAAAAACAGGAAGGCTGAGCACGAACAGTTGAAATGAAACTGTGGGCACTTTCTGTTAAAACCGGTGTTCTTCTGAATCATATAAGACCGGATCAAACCCATCGAATCAAACTAAACTAGAGTTTTAATAATATCAATATTTATTTGAACATGTAGTAGGATGGAGGAGGCGGAGACGGTGAAGGTGGTGGTTCGCTGTCGGCCGATGTCGACACAGGAGATCGGCCAGGGGCACTCAAACACGGTTACAACCAGTGCTGAGGACAACTCCATCGCCTTAGCAAATCCTAATGCGAAGCAGGTACAATAGATAAGAAATATTAGCAAAAACTTAATCAAAATATACAGGAGCCTCACAGGACCTTCTTCTTTGACGCAGTTTTTCCACCAGACTGCGACCAGATGAGGATCTATAACATCGCTGCGAGACCCATTGTAGAGAATGTTCTCAAGGGATACAATGGTGTGTCTTCCTCTAACTCACTCACTCACTCACTCACTCACTGAACACTCACTAACTCACTCATTAAAAAAAGTATAAATCTCTGTTCAGGTACTATCTTCGCCTACGGTCAAACAGGAACCGGAAAAACGTTTACAATGACTGGAGATCTCGACCGCGCCGAGTTGCGCGGTCTCATTCCCAACTCCTTTGCCCATATATTCGATCATATCGCCAAATGCAAAGAAAACACAACGTTAGCTATACAAAGTTATATTAAAACCACATAATTTAGATTCCTAGTGCGTGTTTCATACTTGGAGATCTACAATGAAGAGATTAGAGATCTTCTCGCAAAAGAGGGTGCTGGGAATAACCTTGAGATAAAGGTAGTTACCTTAAATGTTGGTTGCATTTAGGGTGTTTAGGAACGGTCTGATGTTGGTGTATATGTGAAGAACCTCTCCTCTATCACGGTTAGCAATGCTGACCATATGCAAAAAATTATGGAGTTTGGTAACAAGAATAGTGCGTGCCTGAGGGGTAGTAGGAAAACTTTTTGTGTTCAGGAAAAGTTGGAGCAACTATTATGAATTTGGAGAGCTCCAGGTCACATGCCATGTTTACGGTGACAATTGGTAAGAATTGGAGAAGAGAGAGAGAGAATGAGAGAGATAGATATATATATAGCTATCGCCAAATTGGAATCATGTCAATAAAATTAGAATGTTCCAGTGATCCTCTGTTGACATTGAAGTTCGTAGTCTAATCAGTAGACGACAGAGCATGATTCGCACATTTACACAATCAGCATATTAATTCATTTTGGCGACAGCTATAGAGATAGAGACAGAGACAGAGACATAGACATAGACATAGACATAGACATAGACATAGACATAGACATAGACATAGACATAGACATAGACATAGACATAGACATAGACATAGACATAGACATAGACATAGACATAGACATAGACATAGACATAGACATAGACATAGACATAGACATAGACATAGACATAGAGACAGAGAAAGAGATAGAGTGTGTGTGAGAGAGAGTGCGAGAGAGAGAGAGAGAGAGAGAGAGAGAGAGAGAGAGAGAGAGACATTTCAGAGAGCAGTACCAACGGCCACGTGACCCAGGGAAAGCTCCAGTTAGTGGACCTCGCCGGTAGCGAAAGACAAAGTAAAACAGGTGCTGCTGGAGAAAGATTAAAGGTGTGTCGTCAGAATTACAGCCAATTTGAAAATTGAAATTTAGGAAGCAGCTAAGATCAACCTGTCCCTATCAACTCTTGGAAACGTAATCAGCGCCCTTGTGGACAGCAAATCAACCCATGTTCCCTACAGGTTTAAACCACAAATCCCAATTTTACACCCACTTTTCAGAAATTCCAAACTCACTCGTCTTTTGCAAGATTCCTTGGGAGGAAATTCCAAGACTGTTATGGTCTTTTCCTACAAATACCACATTGTACTGTGATTTTAGATTGCGAATATAGGCCCAGCGTCCTACAATTACGACGAGACTCTCTCCACTCTGAGATATGCCAATAGGGCAAAGAATATTCAGAATGTTGCCAGGATCAATGAGGTGAACATCTGACATCGAAGAAGATAAAGAGATTTTAGGACCCGAAAGACGCTCATCTGAGGAAACTTCAGCAGGAAATTGAAATGTTGAAGAAACAGCTACTAGGTGTAAAATTGAAATGTGACGATTTCTAAACAGAGATTTTAGATGAAGAGCATGAAATGCATGGAGAGAATGAAGAAGATTGGGAGTTGAAGATGAAAGGAATGGAAATGGATCTTCAGAAGCAGAAAGAGGTTAGTTAGCTGACGCCTAGTAGTGCCATAAGCAACCTCTCTCTCACTCATTCTGCGTCTCTCTGTCTGTCTCCGTCTCTCTCACTGTATCTCTACCCCTTTTTTCATATTTTCTCAAACACACACACGCACTCACACACTCACACACTCACACACTCACACACTCACACACTCACACACTCACACACTCACACACTCACACACTCACACACTCACACACTCACACACTCACACACTCACACACTCACACACTCACACACTCACACACTCACACACTCACACACTCACACACTCACACACTCACACACTCACACACTCACACACTCACACACTCACACACTCACACACTCACACACTCACACACTCACACACTCACACACTCACACACTCACACACTCACACACTTTTACAAATATGAATGACCGTGACAAAAATCGCGTAGTTTATGCAACTTTGAATCACTTGAGCTCATTTTCACTTAACTTTCACCAATGTGCGGCTGCCTCATTGTCTACCTCAGTCGTCGCAAGAGGTTCTGTTTCTTTCCGTATCTCCTCTCTGGTTTTGTTTCTGCTTCATTTTCTTTCTATTCTCTCTTCTCTCATACACTCTCTTCTTTGTTTGTAACTTATTGAGCCTCTGCCTGAGCGGTGGAGACCTAGCACATTCGGTGGGGATTACACCTAAGGCCTCTAGATGAATGACAGCTTCCTTTCAAACAAATTTTGTCATATTCACTAGGGCTATATGTAATTACAGCCCCAGTTCACTAAAGGTGTGAAAATTAACCTATAACAATAAATACTTATTTCGCATTATGTTATTTCACCTTATAGGAACTCGCTGCTCGTGACGGAGCTCCAGATGATCCAGAAACCAGACGACTAGTTCAGGAAATGATGCAACGGTAGTTTTATTTCAAAAGGGTCAAATGCCCACTTTTCAGAGAAGCAGAGTTAAAGAGAGTTCGTTCCGAACACGAGTCTCTTAGAAACAAGCTCAGCCAAATGGAAAGCAAGCTGATCGTGGGAGGAGAGAACATGCTGGAAAAGGCAGAGATGCAGGCGAGGATGTTGGAAGAGAACAATAAGTGAGATATTCAAGTGAGACAGAGGCATTTCTTGTTCCAGGGAGTATGAGACTTCGAAGAATCAGGAATCTGAGCTCCGCGACAGACTGAAGGAAAATGCAGCTGCTAGAGAGGACATCGAGGAGAGATATTCCTCTCTGCAGGAGGAAGCGGCTGCTAAGACGAGAAAACTGAGGAGGGTTTGGAATGAACTCAATGAGGCGAAGGCTGAACTCGGAGACATGGAGGCAGAGCACCAAAGAGAGGTCGAAGGGCTGCTGGATAGCATTAGAGAACTCAAGAAAGTAGGAATTTCTTCCAAAACATGCAAAAAACAAGAGAATCGAGAGAGTAGATGTTTTGACAACTTTAAAAACAAATCTCTGCATAGCAAAAAATTTTGCCCCGAGCGGGATTCGAACCCGAGATGGATTTCTCCGTACGATCATAAGTCGTATGCCTTAGACCACTCGGCCATCGGGGCGCAGCGCTGAATTGGCGCAACTTCCATATTACTCGCTCAGTTTAGGCTATAACTACATTTTAAGCGTTATAGTCTTCAAAATATCTGTTTAATTAAGAAAATACATGACAATTCACCCGGGTTTTATCAATTGAAGATAAACATAATAAATCCTTTTCCGAAAATATATATTTTATACATTTATGTACCGTTTTATGGCCATTTAACTTTTGCCCTTGTGACTAATTTCTATGGACAATCGTTTTAATTTTAAAATTCCCTCTTTTGAGCGACTATTATGGAAGTTGCGCCAATTCAGCGCTGCGCCCCGATGGCCGAGTGGTCTAAGGCATACGACTTATGATCGTACGGAGACATCCATTGCGGGTTCGAATCCCGCACGGGGCCAAATGTTTAAAAGTTGAACAATTACATGTAATTTTTCAAAGCAACATTGAATTAAAACACTTTCTCGATTATTTATATATTTTGGAAGAGTTCATAGAAAATCCCGTTTGGCACTGCTGCAAAATCAACTTGTTTTCGTTTATCCAGGACTGAAAATGAATATTTTCAGAAAATAAATGGTTGCTAGTGTTTCCATTTCAGTGTCATGTCTAATTTAGAAAAATACAAAGTTTCGTATGCTTTTGGCTCAAGCAAAACATTTTGCCCCGATTGGGATTTGAACCCGCGTAGGATTTTATTCCATACGATCTTAAGTCGCACGCCTTTGACCACTCGGCCATCGGGGCACAGCGCTGAACAGGCGCCGCTGTGATATCACACGCTCAAGTTCGCTTATTTCAGTTGGAATATTAGATAATTAGTAAGTTTATATATGTAATTAGAGTTGTAAAAAATAAAATTTTTTACTAGTATAGAATTCAGACTTATGAATGTTTCGCTTTCAGGAACTTCTGTTGAACATGATGATAATTGACGAGTACATTCCACCAGAATACGTCGAATTGATTGAAAAGGTAATCATTAAACCAATGAAAATCGATAATTCGCATTCAGTATGTGTCCTGGAACGAAGAAATCGGAGATTGGCAACTGAAGGCAGTCGCATACACTGGGAACAATATGAGAGAGGCTGTTCTGCCAGTGCCTGAGCCTATTCAGGTATGTTCACTATATGGAAAATCGAAAATTGGGGTTCGTCTAAAAATGCTAAGATATCGAATTCATAAAATGCAAAACATTCCCATTTTGGGGTATATATTAATGTGCATCATTGTGAAAAACAAAACAAAACCACGGTAAAAATACGTATCAAAAGTTTTATTTGTCTAATTTTTTATTGTTCTTATAGATAAAATTTGGGTCTTTGTATTTAGTTTTAAAAGAAAATTTTGCTGAGCTTGAACAAGTGATTTAGTTTCAATTTATTCTTATTTTCGATCTCGCCCAGTTGAAATCGCGTTGTTTGAGCGAGTAGTATGGAAGTTGCCCCAATTCAGCGCTGCGCCCCGATGGCCGAGTAGTCTAAGGCATACGACTTATGATCGTACGGAGAAATCCATCGCGGGTTCGAATCCCGCTCGGGGCAAAATCTTTTGCTTGAACCAAATGTTGTAAAAATTAAGCAAAAAAATTTTTCTTCGTTTTTGTTAATTTTAAGGCCGTTTTCGAGAGCAAAAATTCAATTAGAAATCGATAATGTTTGAAACCCCTTCCAGTTATTAAAAACATACAAATCGCAATGCTGTTCAATTCACGATTATTCAAAAATTCTTCGCCCGAGGGGGATTCGAACCCATAATCGATTTCTCCGTAAGATCGAGCACAAGTCCCGTGCAATAAACTCCCCCTATCACACAAATCTATCACTCGGGGGCGGAAAGTCTTTGTTCTGTTGTTTTTCTGTCATTAAAGGACTGACTTGTTCTAAAAATGTTCCCCCAACGACCCTTATCGGCCACTAAATTCACACAAATCACGGGATTTCCGCCTCGTGACGGAAAACGTCTGATTCATGAGCTGCGATAACGGAAGATGGCACCTTTTTTTTAGGCACATTGTCAATCCTTTTATCGCAAAGACGATTTTCACAACACAGCCACAGTCTCTTTGGCGATTTCAAGGACTTTTGGATTTTCACAGGCGAAAGGAGCTTTTGAGCTTAAACGACACGGTATTTTGTGCAAGAGAGAGGGTAAAGTACCTAGAAAGATCAGAGAAACAAGGAATTAGTTGATAACTTTGATCAATGTGGAAGGTAACTCGAACATGCATGCGAATTTGCCTTTAACGCACGATTCAGTGGCCTCGCGTGAGTGAAACCCGTAGAAAAGCAGCAGCACGCATAGGAAAACATAGTTAGTGAAAGTTAGTTTCAGCCCTGGGGAAAAGCCAAAAATTGTTTACTGATCACTTTTATTATTTTAAATATGCATTATACTTTCAAAATTGTATTGATTAATTTATTTATCTATGTATATGTAATGGTGTGGGGTTGCGCAAAAATGACGGAGTTTCGGGATAAAACTGGTACACTATTCTAAAAGTCAAATATCAACTTTTCTTACAGCGGTTGTTCAAGCAAAACATTTTGCCTCGAGCGGGATTCGAACCCGCGACGGATTTCTCCGTACGATCATAAGTCGTATGCCTTAGACCACTCGGCCATCGGGGCGCAGCGCTGAATTGGCGCACCTTCCATATTACTCGCTCCAATTGAGCTATGTTTCTAAATGAAAACCAAAGAAATTATAAATTAGAATGAATCTTTTCCGGAAAACTGGACTTCAGTGAATATTGAAGTTCTTAGAAGTTTCGTAAAGACAAGAGTGAATAGCCCCAAAACGGCAAAATCATTTTTGTTTGAAACAATTGTAACGAAGAATTCAGCTATTTTGCCAGAGGATTAAAAATTCTTGGGGGAACCCTTTAGCAATTATATATCTAAAAACCTAAATTAAAGCAGTCATTGTTCAAATTGCAGTTATAGCCATAATTGAGCGAGTAATATGGAAGTTGCCCCAATTCAGCGCTGCGCCCCGATGGCCGAGTGGTCTAAGGCATACGACTTATGATCGTACGGAGAAATCCATCGCGGGTTCGAATCCCGCTCGGGGCAAAATCTTTTGCCATTATCTGAAACCCATAAAAATGGTAGTTTGTGTGAAAAAACATTGAAAAATATTTCTTGAAGTTTGTGAAGTTTGTGTTTTTCCGTGTGCTCCTTGATAATGGGGCTCCCGTTTTACTGGAAAACAACGAGATAGGAAAGTGGAATTTGCGATAAAACGCCCAAGGGAGCAGTTCTCTGGCGCTGAAAAACAAAATACAAAGTTAAATTACCAAATTTCCATTTTACAAAATAAAATTACACGCCGATGTTCAGATGGATGCAAATCAGACGATCCCCCTCTTCTACTCTTACAAAACGGATGTTGGTGCTGCTTCAACGGAGCCACGCCCACCCACGAGAAGTGGAAAAAGGTTTGAAAATTCAAGGAAAATTATTGGAAATTGAAATTTGTCTTTCAGAGAGAGAAATGCTGCGAAGCTGAAGGCACTTCTAAGTTGAATGACGTCGGTTTTTGTAGAAATTTCAAAATTTTTGAAATCCAAACTTACCTAAACTTACCCCAAACCTTAAATTTACCCTAAACCCTAAATTTGCTATATTTACTAACCTAAAATAAAAAAATTTTCCTTATACCCACATTTAGGGTGAGTTCAGTGATTCTGAATTCTTATAGCTATCGTCAAACCAAAATTCGTCGGCGTGCACCTGAAAAGCGGCTTTTTCTCCGCGTCTCCGCTTTTTCCACAATCTCTCACCTGCGTATCGCACGCCTCCTGCAATAAGGCTGTTTTTGGCTTGATTTGAATTTGGCGACAGTTGTAATTTTGTAATTTTTGAAATTTTAGCGATTTTTAGTAATTTATTCGGTATCTTTCCTCTCTCTCTCCCTTCCCTAGTCCATTATTTGCACAAAACATTGAGTGATCTCCCGTCTTTCTTGCATTTTCCCACGTGTACCCCCAAACAAATCACGATCTATTGTCAATTTATTGCACAAACGTATCATAATAAAGTGTGTTTGAGATCTGAAGGAGGTAGTTTTTCAGAAATAGCGCCTGAGGCGGTTAGAGGCGAGGCCTTGGGGCACAATGGGCACAAGGGGCGATGCCGTTCTGATCGCAGGTTGCACATTTCAGTCGAACGGAAAACGTTTGGCCGGATTTTTTCCCGCCGCGGCACTTCGAACACACCGTGTAGCCGCTTCCTTGACAATGCACGCAATCACTTCGACCCTGGAAAACAGAGATTACACTTTATCAACGGTGACTGCAAAAATGGGAGGATCAGGCACAAGAAATCAAATATTTTCAGTGAAAAATGTGATTTTCCTTTTGTTGTAATTTGAAATGCTTGAGCGAGTAGTATGGAAGTTGCGCCAATTCAGCGCTGCGCCCCGATGGCCGAGTGGTTTAAGGCATACGACTTATGATCGTACGGAGAAATCCATCGCGGGTTCGAATCCCGCTCGGGGCAGAATGTTTTGCCATTACTTAAAATCCATAAAAATGGTAATTTGTGTGAAAAAGACAGTGAAAAAATTATTTACTTGTTGTAGCTTTTTGGTTGATAATGTAAACTTTTATTGAAAAACGATTGCGATAAAATGGCGAAAGCTGCATTTTTCTGATGCTGACAAAAATATAAAGTTGAATTCTTGAATTTCATATTTTCGCGATAATGTTACAAAGTTCAGATGATCGGCAGAGGCAGCAAAATGAGCTTAATACAAGAACTCAAAAATTGGAAATTGGGGCCCCAATGACTGTTATTCCCAAAATGCAGTTCTAATGATAATAGTTTTACAAAGCCATTAGCCAAGTCCAAATTTCCAGGAAATTCGAAAACATGCATATTTCCCCCCAGCAGATCGGCTAAATATGAAATTTTCTGGTTTAGCTTACAAAGAAATTTTGGTTGTTTAAACCAAAAGCAAATTTAGTATTTTTTCGAATTTGTTTAGAATTACAAAAAAATATAATTTTACTAATTTAAAACCAAAATTAAAAATTTAGAGATAAATCTCGCGGTTGTTTATGGAATCATTTCGGAAAAGTTTCTGTGAAACGGATAAATGTGGCGTAAGGATTTTTTTTTTGTTTTTTTGGGAAGGTAAGGAAAATGTTTTGTGATAAATGAATAGATCTCATTCTTCTGATTCGGAAAACTACCTACTTTCCCTTATTCAGACCAAAATGAACAGAAATATAAATGTGTAAAGTTTTGGAGAAATTTTTCTCGCGTAACTCTCGCGTCTCTCAATTTCCCACGCTCTCTCGCTTTTCTCTGCCCTGTAACCGTGCACCTTTTGCATTCTTCGGACGTAAAAACGTGTCCCGGATGCAATCCAAATCACATAAAGGGGTATGTTTCATAATCGTGGAAAAGGTCTAATCAATAAAGTTATTATTGGAAAGTTTTGAAAAAAATCAATTTTTAGAATTTTTAAAAACCGCTTGTAAAAAATAAGAAAAAAAACAAACCTTAAAATCCCTCAACAGCTCTCCCAACTGTCGCTTTTCATTTTCCTGGATCAGAGTAGAATCATTCTGGAAAGAGTCCCTAAATTCCCTTCAAATTGCCCTCATCGTCTTTTTTTATTCCCTGAATCCCCTTTCAACATTCCCTATCGAGCGGCGGTAAATCGCGGTCCAAGTCCCATGTTCTCTGATAAAAAGCGGTCATAAAATCGTTGCGCTGCGGCTTGTAAAACCAAAATCCAAGATTTTCAGCAATGGAAAGTTCAAACCCACTCCAAAGTATTTCCCATTGACGTAGACTGTGGGAAGACTGTCGAACATCAATTCACGATCACTCTGAAGTTGAAAAGTGATTTTAAAAAGATTTTTGATCTACCTGATCCAGTTTCATGCGGTCCAAAAGTTCATCAACATATGAAGAGTCGAGGTTGAGATCGCGAACTTCGGCCTGGAAAATACATATATTTGTCATAAATGGAAAAATCAGTTATGAAAACTAACAATATACTATTCTGGTGCAAGCAAAAGATTTTGCCCCGTGCGGGATTCGAACCCGCGATGGATTTCTCCGTACGATCATAAGTCGTATGCCTTAGACCACTCGGCCATCGGGGCGCAGCGCTGAATTGGCGCACCTTCCATATTACTCGCTCCAATTGAGCTATGTTTCTAAATGAAAACCAAAGAAATTATAAATTAGAATGAATCTTTTCCGGAAAACTGGACTTCAGTGAATATTGAAGTTCTTAGAAGTTTCGTAAAGACAAGAGTGAATAGCCCCAAAACGGCAAAATCATTTTTGTTTGAAACAATTGTAACGAAGAATTCAGCTATTTTGCCAGAGGATTAAAAATTCTTGGGGGAACCCTTTAGCAATTATATATCTAAAAACCTAAATTAAAGCAGTCATTGTTCAAATTGCAGTTATAGCCATAATTGAGCGAGTAATATGGAAGTTGCCCCAATTCAGCGCTGCGCCCCGATGGCCGAGTGGTCTAAGGCATACGACTTATGATCGTACGGAGAAATCCATCGCGGGTTCGAATCCCGCTCGGGGCAAAATCTTTTGCCATTATCTGAAACCCATAAAAATGGTAGTTTGTGTGAAAAAACATTGAAAAATATTTCTTGAAGTTTGTGAAGTTTGTGTTTTTCCGTGTGCTCCTTGATAATGGGGCTCCCGTTTTACTGGAAAACAACGAGATAGGAAAGTGGAATTTGCGATAAAACGCCCAAGGGAGCAGTTCTCTGGCGCTGAAAAACAAAATACAAAGTTAAATTACCAAATTTCCATTTTACAAAATAAAATTACACGCCGATGTTCAGATGGATGCAAATCAGACGATCCCCCTCTTCTACTCTTACAAAACGGATGTTGGTGCTGCTTCAACGGAGCCACGCCCACCCACGAGAAGTGGAAAAAGGTTTGAAAATTCAAGGAAAATTATTGGAAATTGAAATTTGTCTTTCAGAGAGAGAAATGCTGCGAAGCTGAAGGCACTTCTAAGTTGAATGACGTCGGTTTTTGTAGAAATTTCAAAATTTTTGAAATCCAAACTTACCTAAACTTACCCCAAACCTTAAATTTACCCTAAACCCTAAATTTGCTATATTTACTAACCTAAAATAAAAAAATTTTCCTTATACCCACATTTAGGGTGAGTTCAGTGATTCTGAATTCTTATAGCTATCGTCAAACCAAAATTCGTCGGCGTGCACCTGAAAAGCGGCTTTTTCTCCGCGTCTCCGCTTTTTCCACAATCTCTCACCTGCGTATCGCACGCCTCCTGCAATAAGGCTGTTTTTGGCTTGATTTGAATTTGGCGACAGTTGTAATTTTGTAATTTTTGAAATTTTAGCGATTTTTAGTAATTTATTCGGTATCTTTCCTCTCTCTCTCCCTTCCCTAGTCCATTATTTGCACAAAACATTGAGTGATCTCCCGTCTTTCTTGCATTTTCCCACGTGTACCCCCAAACAAATCACGATCTATTGTCAATTTATTGCACAAACGTATCATAATAAAGTGTGTTTGAGATCTGAAGGAGGTAGTTTTTCAGAAATAGCGCCTGAGGCGGTTAGAGGCGAGGCCTTGGGGCACAATGGGCACAAGGGGCGATGCCGTTCTGATCGCAGGTTGCACATTTCAGTCGAACGGAAAACGTTTGGCCGGATTTTTTCCCGCCGCGGCACTTCGAACACACCGTGTAGCCGCTTCCTTGACAATGCACGCAATCACTTCGACCCTGGAAAACAGAGATTACACTTTATCAACGGTGACTGCAAAAATGGGAGGATCAGGCACAAGAAATCAAATATTTTCAGTGAAAAATGTGATTTTCCTTTTGTTGTAATTTGAAATGCTTGAGCGAGTAGTATGGAAGTTGCGCCAATTCAGCGCTGCGCCCCGATGGCCGAGTGGTTTAAGGCATACGACTTATGATCGTACGGAGAAATCCATCGCGGGTTCGAATCCCGCTCGGGGCAGAATGTTTTGCCATTACTTAAAATCCATAAAAATGGTAATTTGTGTGAAAAAGACAGTGAAAAAATTATTTACTTGTTGTAGCTTTTTGGTTGATAATGTAAACTTTTATTGAAAAACGATTGCGATAAAATGGCGAAAGCTGCATTTTTCTGATGCTGACAAAAATATAAAGTTGAATTCTTGAATTTCATATTTTCGCGATAATGTTACAAAGTTCAGATGATCGGCAGAGGCAGCAAAATGAGCTTAATACAAGAACTCAAAAATTGGAAATTGGGGCCCCAATGACTGTTATTCCCAAAATGCAGTTCTAATGATAATAGTTTTACAAAGCCATTAGCCAAGTCCAAATTTCCAGGAAATTCGAAAACATGCATATTTCCCCCCAGCAGATCGGCTAAATATGAAATTTTCTGGTTTAGCTTACAAAGAAATTTTGGTTGTTTAAACCAAAAGCAAATTTAGTATTTTTTCGAATTTGTTTAGAATTACAAAAAAATATAATTTTACTAATTTAAAACCAAAATTAAAAATTTAGAGATAAATCTCGCGGTTGTTTATGGAATCATTTCGGAAAAGTTTCTGTGAAACGGATAAATGTGGCGTAAGGATTTTTTTTTTGTTTTTTTGGGAAGGTAAGGAAAATGTTTTGTGATAAATGAATAGATCTCATTCTTCTGATTCGGAAAACTACCTACTTTCCCTTATTCAGACCAAAATGAACAGAAATATAAATGTGTAAAGTTTTGGAGAAATTTTTCTCGCGTAACTCTCGCGTCTCTCAATTTCCCACGCTCTCTCGCTTTTCTCTGCCCTGTAACCGTGCACCTTTTGCATTCTTCGGACGTAAAAACGTGTCCCGGATGCAATCCAAATCACATAAAGGGGTATGTTTCATAATCGTGGAAAAGGTCTAATCAATAAAGTTATTATTGGAAAGTTTTGAAAAAAATCAATTTTTAGAATTTTTAAAAACCGCTTGTAAAAAATAAGAAAAAAAACAAACCTTAAAATCCCTCAACAGCTCTCCCAACTGTCGCTTTTCATTTTCCTGGATCAGAGTAGAATCATTCTGGAAAGAGTCCCTAAATTCCCTTCAAATTGCCCTCATCGTCTTTTTTTATTCCCTGAATCCCCTTTCAACATTCCCTATCGAGCGGCGGTAAATCGCGGTCCAAGTCCCATGTTCTCTGATAAAAAGCGGTCATAAAATCGTTGCGCTGCGGCTTGTAAAACCAAAATCCAAGATTTTCAGCAATGGAAAGTTCAAACCCACTCCAAAGTATTTCCCATTGACGTAGACTGTGGGAAGACTGTCGAACATCAATTCACGATCACTCTGAAGTTGAAAAGTGATTTTAAAAAGATTTTTGATCTACCTGATCCAGTTTCATGCGGTCCAAAAGTTCATCAACATATGAAGAGTCGAGGTTGAGATCGCGAACTTCGGCCTGGAAAATACATATATTTGTCATAAATGGAAAAATCAGTTATGAAAACTAACAATATACTATTCTGGTGCAAGCAAAAGATTTTGCCCCGTGCGGGATTCGAACCCGCGATGGATTTCTCCGTACGATCATAAGTCGTATGCCTTAGACCACTCGGCCATCGGGGCGCAGCGCTGAATTGGCGCACCTTCCATATTACTCGCTCCAATTGAGCTATGTTTCTAAATGAAAACCAAAGAAATTATAAATTAGAATGAATCTTTTCCGGAAAACTGGACTTCAGTGAATATTGAAGTTCTTAGAAGTTTCGTAAAGACAAGAGTGAATAGCCCCAAAACGGCAAAATCATTTTTGTTTGAAACAATTGTAACGAAGAATTCAGCTATTTTGCCAGAGGATTAAAAATTCTTGGGGGAACCCTTTAGCAATTATATATCTAAAAACCTAAATTAAAGCAGTCATTGTTCAAATTGCAGTTATAGCCATAATTGAGCGAGTAATATGGAAGTTGCCCCAATTCAGCGCTGCGCCCCGATGGCCGAGTGGTCTAAGGCATACGACTTATGATCGTACGGAGAAATCCATCGCGGGTTCGAATCCCGCTCGGGGCAAAATCTTTTGCCATTATCTGAAACCCATAAAAATGGTAGTTTGTGTGAAAAAACATTGAAAAATATTTCTTGAAGTTTGTGAAGTTTGTGTTTTTCCGTGTGCTCCTTGATAATGGGGCTCCCGTTTTACTGGAAAACAACGAGATAGGAAAGTGGAATTTGCGATAAAACGCCCAAGGGAGCAGTTCTCTGGCGCTGAAAAACAAAATACAAAGTTAAATTACCAAATTTCCATTTTACAAAATAAAATTACACGCCGATGTTCAGATGGATGCAAATCAGACGATCCCCCTCTTCTACTCTTACAAAACGGATGTTGGTGCTGCTTCAACGGAGCCACGCCCACCCACGAGAAGTGGAAAAAGGTTTGAAAATTCAAGGAAAATTATTGGAAATTGAAATTTGTCTTTCAGAGAGAGAAATGCTGCGAAGCTGAAGGCACTTCTAAGTTGAATGACGTCGGTTTTTGTAGAAATTTCAAAATTTTTGAAATCCAAACTTACCTAAACTTACCCCAAACCTTAAATTTACCCTAAACCCTAAATTTGCTATATTTACTAACCTAAAATAAAAAAATTTTCCTTATACCCACATTTAGGGTGAGTTCAGTGATTCTGAATTCTTATAGCTATCGTCAAACCAAAATTCGTCGGCGTGCACCTGAAAAGCGGCTTTTTCTCCGCGTCTCCGCTTTTTCCACAATCTCTCACCTGCGTATCGCACGCCTCCTGCAATAAGGCTGTTTTTGGCTTGATTTGAATTTGGCGACAGTTGTAATTTTGTAATTTTTGAAATTTTAGCGATTTTTAGTAATTTATTCGGTATCTTTCCTCTCTCTCTCCCTTCCCTAGTCCATTATTTGCACAAAACATTGAGTGATCTCCCGTCTTTCTTGCATTTTCCCACGTGTACCCCCAAACAAATCACGATCTATTGTCAATTTATTGCACAAACGTATCATAATAAAGTGTGTTTGAGATCTGAAGGAGGTAGTTTTTCAGAAATAGCGCCTGAGGCGGTTAGAGGCGAGGCCTTGGGGCACAATGGGCACAAGGGGCGATGCCGTTCTGATCGCAGGTTGCACATTTCAGTCGAACGGAAAACGTTTGGCCGGATTTTTTCCCGCCGCGGCACTTCGAACACACCGTGTAGCCGCTTCCTTGACAATGCACGCAATCACTTCGACCCTGGAAAACAGAGATTACACTTTATCAACGGTGACTGCAAAAATGGGAGGATCAGGCACAAGAAATCAAATATTTTCAGTGAAAAATGTGATTTTCCTTTTGTTGTAATTTGAAATGCTTGAGCGAGTAGTATGGAAGTTGCGCCAATTCAGCGCTGCGCCCCGATGGCCGAGTGGTTTAAGGCATACGACTTATGATCGTACGGAGAAATCCATCGCGGGTTCGAATCCCGCTCGGGGCAGAATGTTTTGCCATTACTTAAAATCCATAAAAATGGTAATTTGTGTGAAAAAGACAGTGAAAAAATTATTTACTTGTTGTAGCTTTTTGGTTGATAATGTAAACTTTTATTGAAAAACGATTGCGATAAAATGGCGAAAGCTGCATTTTTCTGATGCTGACAAAAATATAAAGTTGAATTCTTGAATTTCATATTTTCGCGATAATGTTACAAAGTTCAGATGATCGGCAGAGGCAGCAAAATGAGCTTAATACAAGAACTCAAAAATTGGAAATTGGGGCCCCAATGACTGTTATTCCCAAAATGCAGTTCTAATGATAATAGTTTTACAAAGCCATTAGCCAAGTCCAAATTTCCAGGAAATTCGAAAACATGCATATTTCCCCCCAGCAGATCGGCTAAATATGAAATTTTCTGGTTTAGCTTACAAAGAAATTTTGGTTGTTTAAACCAAAAGCAAATTTAGTATTTTTTCGAATTTGTTTAGAATTACAAAAAAATATAATTTTACTAATTTAAAACCAAAATTAAAAATTTAGAGATAAATCTCGCGGTTGTTTATGGAATCATTTCGGAAAAGTTTCTGTGAAACGGATAAATGTGGCGTAAGGATTTTTTTTTTGTTTTTTTGGGAAGGTAAGGAAAATGTTTTGTGATAAATGAATAGATCTCATTCTTCTGATTCGGAAAACTACCTACTTTCCCTTATTCAGACCAAAATGAACAGAAATATAAATGTGTAAAGTTTTGGAGAAATTTTTCTCGCGTAACTCTCGCGTCTCTCAATTTCCCACGCTCTCTCGCTTTTCTCTGCCCTGTAACCGTGCACCTTTTGCATTCTTCGGACGTAAAAACGTGTCCCGGATGCAATCCAAATCACATAAAGGGGTATGTTTCATAATCGTGGAAAAGGTCTAATCAATAAAGTTATTATTGGAAAGTTTTGAAAAAAATCAATTTTTAGAATTTTTAAAAACCGCTTGTAAAAAATAAGAAAAAAAACAAACCTTAAAATCCCTCAACAGCTCTCCCAACTGTCGCTTTTCATTTTCCTGGATCAGAGTAGAATCATTCTGGAAAGAGTCCCTAAATTCCCTTCAAATTGCCCTCATCGTCTTTTTTTATTCCCTGAATCCCCTTTCAACATTCCCTATCGAGCGGCGGTAAATCGCGGTCCAAGTCCCATGTTCTCTGATAAAAAGCGGTCATAAAATCGTTGCGCTGCGGCTTGTAAAACCAAAATCCAAGATTTTCAGCAATGGAAAGTTCAAACCCACTCCAAAGTATTTCCCATTGACGTAGACTGTGGGAAGACTGTCGAACATCAATTCACGATCACTCTGAAGTTGAAAAGTGATTTTAAAAAGATTTTTGATCTACCTGATCCAGTTTCATGCGGTCCAAAAGTTCATCAACATATGAAGAGTCGAGGTTGAGATCGCGAACTTCGGCCTGGAAAATACATATATTTGTCATAAATGGAAAAATCAGTTATGAAAACTAACAATATACTATTCTGGTGCAAGCAAAAGATTTTGCCCCGTGCGGGATTCGAACCCGCGATGGATTTCTCCGTACGATCATAAGTCGTATGCCTTAGACCACTCGGCCATCGGGGCGCAGCGCTGAATTGGCGCACCTTCCATATTACTCGCTCCAATTGAGCTATGTTTCTAAATGAAAACCAAAGAAATTATAAATTAGAATGAATCTTTTCCGGAAAACTGGACTTCAGTGAATATTGAAGTTCTTAGAAGTTTCGTAAAGACAAGAGTGAATAGCCCCAAAACGGCAAAATCATTTTTGTTTGAAACAATTGTAACGAAGAATTCAGCTATTTTGCCAGAGGATTAAAAATTCTTGGGGGAACCCTTTAGCAATTATATATCTAAAAACCTAAATTAAAGCAGTCATTGTTCAAATTGCAGTTATAGCCATAATTGAGCGAGTAATATGGAAGTTGCCCCAATTCAGCGCTGCGCCCCGATGGCCGAGTGGTCTAAGGCATACGACTTATGATCGTACGGAGAAATCCATCGCGGGTTCGAATCCCGCTCGGGGCAAAATCTTTTGCCATTATCTGAAACCCATAAAAATGGTAGTTTGTGTGAAAAAACATTGAAAAATATTTCTTGAAGTTTGTGAAGTTTGTGTTTTTCCGTGTGCTCCTTGATAATGGGGCTCCCGTTTTACTGGAAAACAACGAGATAGGAAAGTGGAATTTGCGATAAAACGCCCAAGGGAGCAGTTCTCTGGCGCTGAAAAACAAAATACAAAGTTAAATTACCAAATTTCCATTTTACAAAATAAAATTACACGCCGATGTTCAGATGGATGCAAATCAGACGATCCCCCTCTTCTACTCTTACAAAACGGATGTTGGTGCTGCTTCAACGGAGCCACGCCCACCCACGAGAAGTGGAAAAAGGTTTGAAAATTCAAGGAAAATTATTGGAAATTGAAATTTGTCTTTCAGAGAGAGAAATGCTGCGAAGCTGAAGGCACTTCTAAGTTGAATGACGTCGGTTTTTGTAGAAATTTCAAAATTTTTGAAATCCAAACTTACCTAAACTTACCCCAAACCTTAAATTTACCCTAAACCCTAAATTTGCTATATTTACTAACCTAAAATAAAAAAATTTTCCTTATACCCACATTTAGGGTGAGTTCAGTGATTCTGAATTCTTATAGCTATCGTCAAACCAAAATTCGTCGGCGTGCACCTGAAAAGCGGCTTTTTCTCCGCGTCTCCGCTTTTTCCACAATCTCTCACCTGCGTATCGCACGCCTCCTGCAATAAGGCTGTTTTTGGCTTGATTTGAATTTGGCGACAGTTGTAATTTTGTAATTTTTGAAATTTTAGCGATTTTTAGTAATTTATTCGGTATCTTTCCTCTCTCTCTCCCTTCCCTAGTCCATTATTTGCACAAAACATTGAGTGATCTCCCGTCTTTCTTGCATTTTCCCACGTGTACCCCCAAACAAATCACGATCTATTGTCAATTTATTGCACAAACGTATCATAATAAAGTGTGTTTGAGATCTGAAGGAGGTAGTTTTTCAGAAATAGCGCCTGAGGCGGTTAGAGGCGAGGCCTTGGGGCACAATGGGCACAAGGGGCGATGCCGTTCTGATCGCAGGTTGCACATTTCAGTCGAACGGAAAACGTTTGGCCGGATTTTTTCCCGCCGCGGCACTTCGAACACACCGTGTAGCCGCTTCCTTGACAATGCACGCAATCACTTCGACCCTGGAAAACAGAGATTACACTTTATCAACGGTGACTGCAAAAATGGGAGGATCAGGCACAAGAAATCAAATATTTTCAGTGAAAAATGTGATTTTCCTTTTGTTGTAATTTGAAATGCTTGAGCGAGTAGTATGGAAGTTGCGCCAATTCAGCGCTGCGCCCCGATGGCCGAGTGGTTTAAGGCATACGACTTATGATCGTACGGAGAAATCCATCGCGGGTTCGAATCCCGCTCGGGGCAGAATGTTTTGCCATTACTTAAAATCCATAAAAATGGTAATTTGTGTGAAAAAGACAGTGAAAAAATTATTTACTTGTTGTAGCTTTTTGGTTGATAATGTAAACTTTTATTGAAAAACGATTGCGATAAAATGGCGAAAGCTGCATTTTTCTGATGCTGACAAAAATATAAAGTTGAATTCTTGAATTTCATATTTTCGCGATAATGTTACAAAGTTCAGATGATCGGCAGAGGCAGCAAAATGAGCTTAATACAAGAACTCAAAAATTGGAAATTGGGGCCCCAATGACTGTTATTCCCAAAATGCAGTTCTAATGATAATAGTTTTACAAAGCCATTAGCCAAGTCCAAATTTCCAGGAAATTCGAAAACATGCATATTTCCCCCCAGCAGATCGGCTAAATATGAAATTTTCTGGTTTAGCTTACAAAGAAATTTTGGTTGTTTAAACCAAAAGCAAATTTAGTATTTTTTCGAATTTGTTTAGAATTACAAAAAAATATAATTTTACTAATTTAAAACCAAAATTAAAAATTTAGAGATAAATCTCGCGGTTGTTTATGGAATCATTTCGGAAAAGTTTCTGTGAAACGGATAAATGTGGCGTAAGGATTTTTTTTTTGTTTTTTTGGGAAGGTAAGGAAAATGTTTTGTGATAAATGAATAGATCTCATTCTTCTGATTCGGAAAACTACCTACTTTCCCTTATTCAGACCAAAATGAACAGAAATATAAATGTGTAAAGTTTTGGAGAAATTTTTCTCGCGTAACTCTCGCGTCTCTCAATTTCCCACGCTCTCTCGCTTTTCTCTGCCCTGTAACCGTGCACCTTTTGCATTCTTCGGACGTAAAAACGTGTCCCGGATGCAATCCAAATCACATAAAGGGGTATGTTTCATAATCGTGGAAAAGGTCTAATCAATAAAGTTATTATTGGAAAGTTTTGAAAAAAATCAATTTTTAGAATTTTTAAAAACCGCTTGTAAAAAATAAGAAAAAAAACAAACCTTAAAATCCCTCAACAGCTCTCCCAACTGTCGCTTTTCATTTTCCTGGATCAGAGTAGAATCATTCTGGAAAGAGTCCCTAAATTCCCTTCAAATTGCCCTCATCGTCTTTTTTTATTCCCTGAATCCCCTTTCAACATTCCCTATCGAGCGGCGGTAAATCGCGGTCCAAGTCCCATGTTCTCTGATAAAAAGCGGTCATAAAATCGTTGCGCTGCGGCTTGTAAAACCAAAATCCAAGATTTTCAGCAATGGAAAGTTCAAACCCACTCCAAAGTATTTCCCATTGACGTAGACTGTGGGAAGACTGTCGAACATCAATTCACGATCACTCTGAAGTTGAAAAGTGATTTTAAAAAGATTTTTGATCTACCTGATCCAGTTTCATGCGGTCCAAAAGTTCATCAACATATGAAGAGTCGAGGTTGAGATCGCGAACTTCGGCCTGGAAAATACATATATTTGTCATAAATGGAAAAATCAGTTATGAAAACTAACAATATACTATTCTGGTGCAAGCAAAAGATTTTGCCCCGTGCGGGATTCGAACCCGCGATGGATTTCTCCGTACGATCATAAGTCGTATGCCTTAGACCACTCGGCCATCGGGGCGCAGCGCTGAATTGGCGCACCTTCCATACTACTCGCTCAAACAACGCGATTTCAACTGAGCGAAATCGAAAATAAGAATACTTTAAAACTAAATCACTTGTTCAAGCTCAGCAAAACTTTCTTTTAAAACTAAATACAAAGACCCAAATTTTTTTTACTACTCGCTCAATTTGAGCTGTTTTTCAAATTAAAGCGAGAGAAAATGTAAATCAAAATGAATAGTTTCATGTAACCTGGTTTCGGTTAAAATGTAGTTTTTAGAAGTTTTATAAAGACAAGAATGAATAAACCCGAAACGGCAAAATCATTCTTGTTTGAACAGTTTGTAGCGAAGAATTCCTTATTCTGGCCCAGGATTAAAAAAGCTAGCGTGAAATCTCTAGCAATTATGTATCTAAAAACCTAAATTAAAGTAGTCATTGTTCAAATTGCAGTTATAGCCATAATTGAGCGAGTAGTATGGAAGTTGCGCCAATTCAGCGCTGCGCCCCGATGGCCGAGTGGTCTAAGGCTTATGATCGTACGGAGAAATCTATCGCGGGTTCGAATCCCGCTCGGGGCAAAGTGTTTTTCCAGAACCATAATTGTTAGAAAACTTGTTATTTGACTTTTAGAAAAGTGTTTTTCATTTTCCCTAATGGTGGGCGCTGATTTCGTACGGTTTTCAATCACGGGAGGCGTGCAATGTCCAAATTCGCCTTAATGTGCGACTTACCTTAATATTATGTGCCTTCAACAGATTCAAAGTGTCTCTACAACGTTCCCAAACGTTTCGGAAGATTCCACAAGTAGTTATGTAGACAACGACTTTGTTTTGCTCTTCCCCGAAGTAGTCTTTCTAAAAATATCATTTAAAAAGCTTCTAAATAAAATTAAAACCTTCCACTGTTCTTTGTTTCTCATTCTCCTAATAGTATTGAAAACATGTAGTTTTCGTCCTCGGATGCTGCCATCTCTTGTGAGTAAAGTCTGTTCCTCTTCTAGCGATCGTTCCAATTCCAACCGCATTCTGTGGAGATCGAGCATCATCGCTCGGATGTCGATTGTGGGATGCATTTCTGAAGATAGTGGTGAAATTGAAAAGAGAGTTTTTATCTGTCTGCGAGATGTTATTGATTTTCGGTGGGAAGGAGAAATGGATGGGAAGGAAAGCCGAAAAAACCTGGAGGATACCAAAGTGGGGGCCTAAGAACCGCTCTGGCGCAATGCGGCCCGAGGCAACCTAAGGCCGCTTTACCTTAATATCCAAAATCGTATTTTGGGGACAAAATCTAATATGTTTTACCCGTTTGAGGCGTTCGATCGCTAGATTTCGAGTTATCAGAGGGACTTCCACGAATTCTATCGAAACAATTTTCTCCTGATTTTAATCGAATCTCAGAAAATCGCTTTTAAAAGTTTAAAAAAATCGATTGTCTTTTAAGAAACTGGATTTAAATTCGTCTTACAATCATATCCTCTATCGATTGACAAATTTTCGATTCGATTATTTCGCGCCGAGAAAAAAGGGGGCGTGGCCTAAAATGCAGACATCAGATTTCGAAATTTGATGCTGGTTCGTTTATATGTTGTAGCCCTTGGACTGAGCAACAAAATGCGGAACAACTATAAATCGAAATTGAAATTTTTATTTCTCTGTTCAATTTGAACATTGCAAAAATTACAATTCCAGACATGAAATAAACAAAAATGAAATGAAAATAAAACAAAATTAAACAATTTTGCGTTGAAAATTTTGCAACTTTTTGATAAATTTCTTATGCCTTAACCTTTTTTTTACAAGAAAGTCTTGTAAAAACAGACCGAAAATTGTAAAATGCTCATTAGGCAGAAATCGCATTGGAATATATTATGTAAATTTGTAAAACCAAAATTAAATTTGTAATTTTAAAAGATTTCATTTTGAAACTTCCTTAGAATGTTCAAAATCATCTTTGCCACAATATTCAATTTGGCCAACTTGGCAATAAAAAACCCGAGCCTTGTAAAAACGGACAGTCACAGATCCACAGATTTTAGACATCGATTTGTGACTTTTATGATGATTTGTGACAATTTAGAAATTTGACTTCCAAAATTCGTAAGAAAACTCGTTCTCCAGTCTAAAATCGGGCACTGAAGGGGAAAGGAAGTGAATGTTAGCGAACGGCTGTCACCCAATCTGCGTAGTGTTCCTTGACGGATAACCGGCCGTCATTTCAGGTGCGCACGAGCAAATAAACAATGCAGACCGCTCGGTTAACGTGACAAAAAGGTGTGCGAACACATGGTTTCAGGTGCAGAATGCCTAATAAAGATTTTTTTTACAACTTAAAGGGAAATTACCGAATTAAAATATTTGTTCCGATTTTTTTTTTTAAAGAATGTGTATATCTCGTTCTCCTGATTCAGAAAAGTGCCCATTTTCCTTTTTGGTTCAAAATTAACCGAGATATGATCGCATGAAGTTTGTGGCAAAAATCGATTCAATAGCGCGCCAATCTGCCGTCTATCGATTTCACGCGCTCTCTCGCCTTTCTCTGCCGCGTAACCGTGCACCTTATGCATTGCTCGGCCGTGTAACCGTGCGGCGCTTTTAATGAAGGTAATACTGAAAATATTTGAAAATTCAATTTTACGACTTTCCGTTTTTCTCTCAAAAGGCTGCGATCTGAAAATCCAGTGGGGGAAAAGAAGGATGAAAATGAAACGGAAAGTGAAGGCTCAGCTATGACCGCGATGCGTCAAACAGGCGCAAACAAGCCGTTATCGAAGAGAAGTGACGCATTTTCAAAAGAATTCTGAGATTTTATGGTGGGAGGCGAGTGACGTAAAAACAATTTGGGCGCGGCGGAAACGGAGGAAGATAGGAAATTCCTGGGCGGTAGACGGAGTGCAAATGACACCTTATCAACTAGGCGGAGTGCACCACGCAGGGAAAAGCAAAGAGATAAGGAAAGGCGGG
Organism: Oscheius myriophilus; assembly: GCA_964057215.1. Classification (NCBI taxonomy): domain Eukaryota; kingdom Metazoa; phylum Nematoda; class Chromadorea; order Rhabditida; family Rhabditidae; genus Oscheius; species Oscheius myriophilus. The sequence continues at coordinate 17,572,141 of OZ059904.1, read as the reverse complement.
GAATTTTATTGTGGAGGTCTTATGGTCAGGAGAATGTTTAAGGAATGCAATCATGTATGACCAGACTAAACACCTAAAGCAGTATTTTCCGCCCCAACCCATATCCGATTTTGAACAAAATTATGTTTTTCAATCTAGCAAAACAATTTGTCCCGAGCGGGATTCGAACCCGCGATGGATTTCTCCGTACGATCATAAGTCGTGTGCCTTAGACCACTCGGCCATCGGGGCGCAGCGCTGAATTGGGGCAACTTCCATACTACTCGCTCGATTTGACCTGTTTTTCAAATGAAAGCGAGAGAAAATGTAAATAAAACTGAATAGTTTCCTGTAACCTGGATTTCAGTGAAAAATATAGTTTTAGAACTTTCATAAATGCAAGAGTGATTCATAAATACAAAGCGGCAAAATCATTCTGGTCTGAAAAGTTTGTAGCGAAGAATTCATTATTTTGGCCCAGGATTAAAACAGCTAGCATGGAACTTCAAGCAGTTATATATTTAGAAGCCTAAATTTAAGTAGCCATTGTTAAAATTACAGTTACAGCCTTAATTGAGCGAGTAGTATGGAAGTTGCCCCAATTCAGCGCTGCGCCCCGATGGCCGAGTGGTCTAAGGCATACGACTTATGATCGTACGGAGAAATCCATCGCGGGTTCGAATCCCGCTCGGGGCAAAGTGTTTTGCATCAACCGAAAACATAATTTTCAGTAACATTTCTTTGAAAATGAACGTTCAATTGGTATAACTCGTGAAAGGACTAAACATTCTCATTTTTTGTATTTCAGAATAGTTTCCGTTGCAATATTGATTTATTAAAATAAAAATATCACCCAAACTAAACTAAAATACACATTGTATGATCGTGTAACTTGAGTAATTTTAAAATCAATAGTTTCGCCTTCATATGGAAAAGTTATATCCACTTTATTAGCCACGATAGTGAAAGATTTATTCTTCGCTGGAAATATGCTGAAATTCAAAATAAAGTGAATTTTTCTATTTTACACTATGCCGAACCTCAATTCTACACTGTTTTCCGAAATATCTGTAACGTTGAACACGTGTTCCTGATTTCTACTAATTTCTTCTGGCCGAAAAGTGAATTGATATTCGAAATTTATATTTTGGATTCCTGAAAATTGAAAAATATGGAATTTTAAGATCGACTTACGTCTGCCTAATTTTCCATTTTTAGTGGCGTCAGATTTTATGAAACCAATTCGACGGTCACGGGCCATTTCCCAATTTGCTGAAATAAAAATCATCAGTTTGTCCGTCTATGCGAAAACTTTAAAAAAAAACAAAAGTCCTTCCGTATCCCGGGGCCAAAAATCGATAACGACCCAAATTCTTCAAAATAGTATTTTTAGGCCAAAAAACGTTTTTGAAAAAGATTGAGAAATTTGCGACAATAATTAGGAATGACGTCTTTCAAGGTAAAGGGTTTTTCACATTTTACGAAAAACCTCCACTAACTTTATTGTCATTTTCGCTTTCAATTTTGAGAAAAAAAAACTTTTTTGCAGCTGAATTTTTGTTTACTGAAACTAGTGCGAAAATTTCTTGAACATTACAACGTTGTTGCTTGCATTTGCGAAAATGCCCGAAAGACATTCAAAATTCAACAAGCATGAAAACCAGTTTTAGCTTTAGAAAGAAGATACAAAATTACTTCTAGGAGTGCATGATAATTGAAAACCAATAATTGTTTTAAAAGTGATAATTTTTAGCGTTTATTTTGATTCACTTTTGCTATAATGCTTCGATTTTTCTCTTTTTAAAAAAAATTGTATTGACTTTTAAAAAGTTTTTAGTTTATAAAAAGTTAATTAATAATGTTGTACCCTCTTTTAATGCAATTACTTTTCTTTTTTTTTTTTTTGACAATTTTTGATTTTTGACTGTGTTTCGGGCATTTTTTGAAAATGCAGACCGCAAAGTACAAAAAATTTCGCACCATTTTCAGTGAACGAAAATTATGCTACTAGTAACATTTTAAGCTTACGATTACTCGTAAAAACGAAAATTTTTTTCCCGTAAAATGATGAAAAAGCTGTCTTGTTGACTTTTCTGGGACAATTTCGATTTACGTAAGTTACCATTCTGGCACAATGTACGAAACATCTTGTTGTAAAATTGTATATCGAATACATTTTTCAAAACTGAGAAAATCTTATTTTGCCACGAGATATGAACATTGAAAATCATCAAACAAAACCTACACTCTTCAAGATCCGTCGTAACAGAAATACAGAGCGTATAATCAGAATCTCTCGCAAAATGAAATGTTCTAACTTTTCCACCAAACTTTTGTGGAAGTCGGTGATCAGAATTGGCCAGGTCATTAAATCTGAGCAGTAGGTCAAAATGAATTGTTATGACCTACTCGTATTGAGTGATTATATTCCTCGGGTTGACTTCGGGAAAGCCGTCGTATACTAGAAGTGTTGAATTTTTAGGATCTGAGCCTCCTTCAGTGGATTTTCCAAACGCCGTTAAGTACACATCCGTTAGATACTCAGGATAGAAGCTAATAATTGTAATTGCACCCATTTTAGTCGTTAGATAGGGGCCACAAATACGAATTATTTTATCTGTGCGTACCAATTCCGTGGAACCCCACAGAATTTGAATTTTCTCAAACTCCCTTGTATCTGAAAAATTTAAATTTAAAAATAATATGTAAACAATGCAAATGTGTAACAAGCGAATGTGTAATTTTGAAGCAGGGTTTAGCAGAAGAAATTCATATACTTTCAAGTCAATATCGATTTTTTTCTCGGGTTACGGTAGATAGCAATAGATTACTGTAACTCATTTTTAGAACAAAATTAGTCAAATTAAAAATTATCGATTTCTTGGCCCGGGGTACGGTAGGCGGGATTCTCACGGGCCGGGCCATTTGGAAAATTTAGGTCGGCCCGTTTACCCTGGACCACCCAGTCAGATTGCCACCCACACGACCAGGGTTCGATCCCGGTCGGTGACATTCTTTTTTGTACAACTAATATTGACTTGTATGTCAGTTTCAAACATTATTAGGTTATTTAAAGCAGTTTAAAAAATAATTGTACCGATTTATAAAAAATTTAAATATTTATTTTTGGCCGTAACTCGAGCCAACTTTCACCAAAATTGAATATGAATATGTTTTGATAAAACATTCTTCGCAAAAAAACGTTGTAATAAAAAACCATCATTGAATTCGTTAAGGAATTTCAGGCTTGAAATCATTTTCAAATAGCACACATTTGATAAAAAATGAAATAATCGCCGAACAAAAATTTTTGGTGGGTAGAAATGTTGAAAGGTGTTTGTTTTTTACTTTGATCAATCTGTAAAAACATTTTTATAAAATTAAACCTTAAATTACCCTCATACGCCAAGAAAAATTTCACGAGACCCGAAAAACTAGATTTCAGAAAAAATATTTAAAAAATTTGGCATTAAATCCCCCCCCCCCCCAAAGATCTCTAATTTCGCAAATTTCAATGTTGTTCAGCGAAACGAATTATACTGCAAAAAATTTTGTCGGTTTGGCTGAGTTACATTGTCATTTACAGAAACCCAAGACAAAAAATCGATATTGACCGAAAAATCCCACGATGTCTTATTTAGTAAAAAAAATGACTTTTGACAACTTTCGTTCAAAATTAAAGAAGTCGCATCCTGCTAGATAATTCAGAGTTAGTAATAAATCAAAATTATAAAAAAAAATATAAAACAACTTTTTGAATTTGCCAGAACAACCATTGCCACGACAGTAATCCATCTCGTAATATGAATAGCGATAGCCGGTTCTTTAAATCCAATAAAGGCGGCAGATTCAAAATAAGGAGACATTAGCCTTAAGAAATATCAGGGGTTTCTAAAAATATGACGTTACGTTCCATATAGGGTCCAAACTCCGCCCTCCAACACATATACAAAGGCGTTCATTAATTCATCGCGGCTCACGGCGGTTAAGAACCGCGGAAGCCACATTTGGATCTAAAAATTAATTTTAATTGAATTTAAATGAGTCAAACTGTATCATCAACGTCCATTTTTCCTGCTGTGAAAATGTAGGTCACTCCTTTTTCCATTTTGCTCAATTCCATGCTAAACATTGGGTCGCCTTTGGATATGGTGAAGTTTTTCGTTCTTTCGAAGGCGTTTACTGAAATAAATATGAAAATAGATAGAGACAGAGAGACAGAGAGACAGAGACGTTTTAACGTCTCTGTAAGACTCGAGCAGCCTTCTTAAGACAAGTGACATAGAAAAAAAAGCGGATTTTCTAAAACTTGCGTGGAGCCTTCCTATGACCCCTAGATGAAATCCTGAAACTTTTGAGTCCTGGCGATTTTTCATTCCCGGGTAATGGTAGTTTAAATTTGAATACGGTCGAAATTGAAGTTTTACGAAAAATACATGTTTTCTGACAGGTAATGCAGTTTTAAAAACAATGATGAGCAGATAACTTACGATTTCTTAGTGCATAATAAAGTTAAGGAGAAGGCGGATTCGAACCCGGGTCGCGAGATTTGTAAGCGAGGACTCTGCCACTCTGCCACCGTGTCGGTCTCGCGCTGTCGGCAAGTTAATTACAACGCGCCCTCGTTGGCAGAGAGGTAACGTCCTCGCTTACAAATCTCGCGACCCGGGTTCGAATCCGCCCTCTGATTTTTGGTATTGCCTACGTTCAACCAACTTCATAGTCATTGATAATGCGTTTCTAGAGCCTGTCTATAACGTGCAAGCAAAATCTGGCCTGAAACATGCTGGACCGAAAAAATTGATACTTTTTCAAACGAATTTTTGAGACCTTGAGTGTCTACTGATTTTTTGGTGTTAAAAGCACAGTTGTGCATAACAATCTCAACAATTGAACTATAATAGTTAGCCTTTTACCCCAATTGAAAATTTTTCAGAGAAGCAGCAAAAACTCCAAAAATCTACATTTTTTTGCCCTCAACTTTATTATGCACTAAGAAATCGTAATTTATTTGCTCATCATTGTTTTTTAAATTGCATTTCTTGTCAGAAAACATGTATGATATGCATTTCTCGTACAACTTCAATTTCGACCATATTCAACTTTAAACTACCGTAACCCGGGAAAGAAAAAATCGCCAGGGCCCAAAAGTGTTAGGATTTCATCTAGGGGTCATAGGAAGGCTCCACGCAAGTTTTTAGAAAATCCGATTTTTTTTCTATATCACTGGTCTGCTCGAATCTTACTGAAACCGCGTCTTAATTACTTGGCCGAAGGCGAGCAAACATCTTCCTAATAGTTGGAATTGGCTCTCCAGGATTATTCACAAATTCAACGCCACTCCCATTTCCTGGTTTAACCACAAATCCAGTTTCAATGCTAATTGTAACATTTGGTGGTGGATAACTGGCGTAGATTTCCGCAGAACCAGATTTATCCAAACTGAAATTTCTCATTTTAATGCAAGGTTTTAGCAATTTTCATACAACATGTTGGGAACGTGAAAATTGTAGAACCAAAAAAGGCCATCGCGGCCAAAATGTTTTAAATCCAGTTCGATTTCCACATAACTGTCCATTGGGAAGGAAATCTAGATTGAAATTGCGTTTAACAAAGGTTTACAAAATTGTTTTCAAAAAAGTTTTCAAAACTGTTTTAAACTTTGAAATTGCATAAAATAACCGTAAATGTACAGATGGTGTGAGGATCCAATTCTCCTATAGGGCCTTGCCACGTCGAGTTTAGGGCAATATTCTCAGATTTACCTAAAAGCATTTAAAGCGTTTAAATTCAGATTTTATGGTACATTTTACTGCCATTGTTGGGATTACAAAACTCAACATCAATAAAAGCATGATGAAATGTTGGACCTTGTTGGGAAAAGAAATTGCTCTCAGGCGAATAGGTTTTTCGCAGAATTATGGGAACGAATAGCATTTAGCGGTGCATAATTGGGTGAATGATTGAGAAACGAACACGAAAAGTACTCAAGAACAAGGAGGTGGCTCAGCGGGCCGGCCCCACTTTTTTTGAAAATCTATTTTTAAATATAACTCTTTTCAAAGTCATTATTTTTAAGTTATGTTTGTTGCAAAACATAGTTCTAATTGTGCCAAACATACTACGCGAAGGAGGATTCGAACTACCATATATAAAATTTTTTTAAAATTTTTTATGGCCGAGTGGCTAAGAGGTCGGACTGGTAACCCGAAGTTGCTCCAGTTCGAACCCCCGCCGACAAAACTTTTTTTTGCCAGAGTTGTTTTATACATTATATAAAGTTGTTTTTATACATTGTGTACATAATTCGTGAAAAAACTTTAATTTTTTCAACTTTCGGAATTTTTGACCTCGGGCCGCCGGCCGGGCCGGGCCGTGAATTTTTGGAGAGAGAGAGAGCCGGCCCGGCCCGAAACCACCCTGCTCCAAAATAAAGGAATGAATTGTGGCTCTAGCTGGATTTGAAGAAATTTCTTGGACTTTTGCAAAACGAGACTTGTCCCTTTCATTTGAAAATCTAAATATTCGATGCCCCTTTTCAAAATACTTACCTTGTTTCACTTCGTAAACCTCTAAAGCAGTTACATCCGTTTGAGCAAAAAATATTCTTGACCTTCCAAACTTGAATTTTTTCCAGATCAAATCGATGGAAAAAGCTAGTTTAAAAGTGACTTTTCGTCATGATGGTTACGGAGCTTTTTGGACTTTAATTACTCAAAATGAAAACGTTTTGCGCACCTTTTGGTTATGGTGACGTTTTGCAGCACTTTTATGATAAAGATTGAAAAATGGGGAAAAGTGCAATTTCAAAAGAAATTTTTCACTTTTTCAGGTTTTCGGACCCCGTTGTACACAATATTTGGGGTAACCATATCAAATATCTTCAGAATAACCCCACATTTACTTGTTTCGACCAATTTTGTAAAATTACAGTACCCTACCGTAACCCGAGTTTAAAATCGATATCGTTCTGAAACTTTCAAAGTGGCGTATATTGACTTTACTGAGGTTATTGACCACATTTGATCCAATTCTGATATTATGAACTACATATTTCCTTAGACAGTGGAAAGCTTGAGTTTTTCAGGCGTAGATTCGAAAAACTCCGGACAAAAATTGCAATTTCCATGGAAACCCAAGCAAATGCGTTGAATCCAAATCTCAATCTTCCACCCAGAGCTCAATCTGAGAGTTTCACTGCTTCGCAGCGACCCGAGAAACGAAGCAATGCCGACAATTTTATCGTTCGTGACTCACAGGCGCCGCGCAAAATCGTCATCCGCTCGCAGGTGCCTCCGTTCTCCCAAACAAAGTGCGCATCTGGCGGAGAAACGCAAAAACGAGCGAGTCAGAACGAGACAAACAAGGTAGAGTCAGAGCAACTGGTCTTCGGAGAACTTCGTATAGAGACCGAACGAGAGAGCGAGGCGAGAGGCAGTCATTACAACCAGCACTTCGATGAAAAATTTGAGCCGCTGGAAGGGTCAAACTGGAAAACATTGGGAGTTCCAGGAAACACGATGGAGAAACCATTTACAAATCTTAGAAATCTGGTGACCCGGGTTCCAATCCACCCTCTGATATTTTGTTTTGCCTATATTCCAAGAACTTCATAAACAATGTGAATACGTTTATGGTCTCCCTTCTGCTCACGTTCGGTCTGATTCCACGGCCTTTCCAAATGGGAACTCGAATCACTTCAAAAACAGAATTGGAACTTTGCCAAGCCCTCGCCTCATTGTCGTACAAAGAGTCCCGCCACGAAAGGAGCTGCTAAACAACCGGTGATTTGCAAAAAATCGTGCGTCTTGGCACTTTGCTTTCGTGGCGGGACCACGGCCTTTGGAATGGGCCCGTTGAGAAACGGACAACGGCCGTTTTTTTCGGGCGTTGAAGTCCCTTCAAACGTTAAGAATGGAAAGGTCGTGAATCTGCTCTTGAACATGCTGAACCAAAAAACGATTTTTTGAACGCATTTTGGACAACTTTAGTATCCACCCGTTTGCTGGTCTAAACAGCAAAGTTGTTCAACTTCAAAAAACTTCAAAATTTCCTCGTTTTTTGCCCATAACTTTTTCATGTTTTATGAAATTGTTGGTTATTGATTTGCAATCGTTTTTCCATTCACTCCTAAAAACATATATACTTCCCCTTTTGGTTGACTATGATTTTTGACCATATCCAACTTCAAACTACCGTAACCCGGGAACGAAAAATGACTCAAAAGAGTCAGAATTTCATATAGGGGTTTTATGAAGAGTACACAAGTTTTCAGGAAGTCCGATTTTATGTGTGTCTCTGTGAGTACGCCGTTTTCCCCTCTTCCCTTTGACCCCGCCCCTTCCGGCGCCGCCATCGTCAGTCTAGTGAATGTAACTGCCGGAGTCTCCCCGTTTGTTGCATTGGAGTGCGGGCGGTTTCAGTAAATCCGCTTGTTAAGGGTGTTTCTAAGGTGTGAGAGAAGAGAGACAATGTGTGGTGTTAGAGAGAGTGAATGAGGAGGTAGGGGAAGTGAGTGTGAAGCTTGGCAACCGTCACAGCCCATGCCACGCAAGGTTGCAGAAGTACATGCACATGTATTTCGATTTTACTAAACTTCTTCTAGAGCACATTACTTCATAAATGTAGTTATAATTTCCCTTAATTTCTAAAACTCAGATTTCATGTTTTAAAATTTCGGAAACGGTGATATTTTTGCATTGACGCGCACGTATTTTACGTATGTTTAGCCCAGATTTTTAAAATCCTATTTTTTCGTTTCTTTTGTAGCTGTTTTATGCGGGTTTTTTTTCGAAGTTAAGCTTATTTAATTGTTTAATTTCAGATAGGATCACTAGGATATGGATCACGAGGAGCCTGGTTGCTCCACCAGCTGGCAGGATGTCGTGGGTGGTTCGGCCCGAAAGCCCAGGGAAAAGGAGGAGAAGTCACGTGAATGCAGTCTGTGCCACAAGGAGCTTGGCAATCTACGTGTCGAGAATAGGGAGAGCCACTGGCTCAGGCATGCAGGATTTGTAAGTTTTATTCTTTTTTTGTAACTTTTATACCAGAAAATCGAAAAATTTCGGTTTTTTGATACCTTATGGCTTGCACGCTGAGGTTTATTCTTCACAATACCCGTTTTATGCATTTTTCTGTTGTTTCCTAACTTTTTATAAACTTTTAGCTGGATTCTCCGACCAGTGTCGCCTGCCCTACCTGCTACTGCTTCGTCCGCAGAGACGAGATCAAACAACACATCCAGGAGACCCATCCAGGTTTATTTACTTTTCTATTTCATACTTTTTTCATTTAGACGTGGATCCGACGATTTACGATGACAACAGCTTCGACATTACCTTCTACACCAGTAAAACCGCCTGGATGAACCCACTCGTCGAGGTGGAGGATGAGGCGGTGAAGCAGGGAGCCATGTCGATCCATGGAAAGTCGAAATTCACTCAGAGCGAACACCTGAACGAGAAGAGAATCGGTGGGTGTTAAAGGAATTGAAGTTTTCTCAATATTTGCACATTCGACGATTTCGTAACCTTTAGGCGCTAGTTAGAGATCCAAAATTGGCTTTGATTCTAATAGCCGAGTACATAAGTTGTCTACATTTATTTCTTAATGTAAGACTTGTATTAGTTTGCTAACGGTAAGATTTAGCCAAGGTTACGCCTTCTTGTGTCACAGCTCGCGGTCCACCTTTCCGAATGGTAACTCTAGGCACTTCAAAAACATAACTGAATTTTTGCCAAACTACGCCTCTTTTCTTAATTTCGACAGAGAGCCCCGCCACGAATGCCTTGGCGATTTGTCAATCTGGCTTTGGCATGTTGCCAATGCTTTTTGTGGCGATGTTATCAATACTTTTCGTGGTGGGACCACATGCAACCTATGCCAGTTCACACTGTCTTCCCCTCCTTCGTCTAGAACAAAATGCCTTGGTCCCAAAATCACAAAATACCACGAACAACATTTGCAAAGTGCCAAACTCTCACCTAGTGCTGAACACACGGTTTTTCTGCGCTTATCGTGGCGGGACTCTTTGTCCAAATGCTGGAAACTGGGTGGGGTTTAGCAAAATTCCAGTTCTGTGCAGTTGGCAAGGTTTTTTTTCGGTCGCGGGAGTTCCTTCAAGCATTAAGGAGGAAATGTCATGGGAGGTTGGGAGTTTAAAGGACTGTCCCCTGCTATACGTCGGGCGGTATTTGACCTTTAAATGGTAGGGCCTAACTTGGAGAAACGCGAATTTTTTCGGCTTGAACATGAGTACGTATTTTTAAATCTAAGACGTAAAATCGTGGTTTTCTCGTCAGCTGTAGGTCTTAAAATAGCGCGACAACAGTTAAATCTGCGGTAATCCGGTTATCCGAGACAGGGCTGGTTAATTTAAGGGGCCCTGGGACGGAATTTTATAGAGCGGACCGGCCCGGGTTGGCGTTTTGCAAGATTTGATCCTACGCAATGGAGTTTGTAATTCTGAATACATTTTTTTTACTTATTTCTTTCCTTTCAGACGGCTTCAAATCGTTCCTGAAGAAGAAGCTTACCGAGTCTCCCGACGACCTCTCCATCCCATTCTGCTACAAGATCTACCGAGCCACAAAGGAATGGCCGGTTCAGTGGTATTTCGCTCATTTTTCTATTCAAAGAGTGATTGTCCAGGTGTTGTCCCTACTGCAATGATGAGGAATCAGCCACGCTTATGACGAAGTTTCGCAACAACATTTCCATGAGGATCTATGCCATCCGCCACCTGCAGACGCACTGTGACGAAAGGGAGGGACTGGCCAGACGGCTGGAAAAGGAGTTGAAGTACCTGAGGAAGGAGCTGCACGAGGACATCGCTCATCACTTTGAATCCGATCGGGATCTGGGCCAGAAACACAGGTTTGTAGTTTGGTCAAATAATTCACCCGAATATATTGGTGCTTCCCACGGGGGTCACCCAATGTTTAGGCATAAAATTGGCGGGACTGAAAAGGACTTACTCTTAGGTTGGCACTAGATAGACCCACATCCGGTTTGAAATTCCGTTAATTTTTTAGAGCTAAAGCGCGGGGGACGAATTCCGTACCACAACGGAGTTTTTTTGGCTCCGCGACCCGAAAACATCTCCTTCCTACACTTTGCAAAACCTGCGTCAGTCGGGGCATAGGAAAACATCGACCGTGACTTTCGGTTGAAGAAGTCGCGCCGAGCCGAATCTCTCATTTGGGGGGAAGGGCACCATACGTCAAATGTATAATGTGGGGGGGGGGTCGCGCAAATGAACCCCACGGTTAGCTTGTTCATGTATGATCCGAGAAGGTCCTTCTGTTTTTTTTTTTATGAGGGTTACCCAAGTTTTAGGCCCAAACCTTGTTATCCAATTTTTGAGGTGAAATTGAAAGGGTTTATCCAAAATTAATGACCGAAGTTTAGGCTGGAGCGTTACTTAACTCTCCACTTAACCTCTTCAGTTTAATTTTACCAAAATAGTGGCTTAATTATCATTATCCTATGCAGGATTGGTTCGGCGTCAGTAGAGCCAAACAGATGTCAGTATGACTGATATTGATAACAGGCGTGGACCAATTCTTGCCACATCAAACTTTTATTACATTGCGAGCGTACTTTCACTGTCATAGTGGCTTCATTTTCGGTCTTTTTGACACCCGGCTGGTACGAAATACTTTAGAACGCCAATGGAGGCTCCCACACAGAATAGATATTATAACAAAATGGGGTTAGCACTGGAAATAGCGCAAACTTTCAGCCCTTAACTAATTGCGAAGCCTTTAACTTTTCAAAAGCGTCACCTTTTCTTTTATATTCAGAACTTTTTATAGGAGTGTCTCCTACTACTGTCGCAACTACAACGACTCGATGGCCAGTCTCGCCTGCGAAATGGTCCGTCGCGGAGGGGATCAAGAGATTGTGCCCCAGAACATGGTCATCTGCCTCGTCTGCTTCAATCCGGTGTTCAAGGGCCCCACTCGCCATTTTCATCGATACCATCCGGAGCTGGAAGTGTGAGTCTCTCTCTCTCTCTCTCTCTCTCTCTCTCTCTCTCTCTCTTTCTCTCTCTCTCGCTCTCTCTCTCTCCCCCTCTGTTGTTTTTCACTTGAATTGTCTTTTTCAGCCATTCCGATGAAACGGAGTTCCGCTGTGTCCCGGAAATCGCCAACTGTCTCCACACGAGAGAGACCTTCATTCCGACCTTTTTCTCTTACTCCAAGGTCTTCAGAATCAAGGTAGGGGTTTAACAATTTTGTAAATTTTCATATAAATTTATCTAGGAAGCGGATGACAGCGAGTCTGCGGAGTTTTGGAAGTGGAGGTGTTCCGTGACATGCAGCGATAAAGGCCACAATGACGACGTCCAAGAGGTTGGTTATCTCTCTCTCTCTCTCTCTCTCTCTCTCTCTCTCTCTCTAACCCCCTCTTTTTCAGTTTCCCTCCGTCAAACTCCTCCGTCTCTACGTCATGAAGCACATCCAGAAGTACCATCTGAGCCTCTTCCACCAGGATTTCCTGGAGCGTGAATGGTAATTTAGTTTTTTTTTGTTACAATGCTCCAATTTTTCAGGAAAATGGTCCACAACGAGTTCAAACTGCCCGTAAACTTCAGAACCTACTGCGCCACCCAGGAGGATAGTTTTTCTTTTGAGTAAGTTTTTCTCTTTTTTGTGATAACTTTTCTTCTCAGCAATCCCACCGAGTTCTGCGTTCCTTTCTTGAAGAAGATGGTGACGGGAAATCGAATCGCCCTGGACAACTTCAAGCTCTGCGGATTCTGCTTCTGGTGTGGGCCTCAGGAGCACTTTTGCGACCACATTCTGCAGCACAGCTACGTCCACACGGGGTAATTTCTTCATCTTTGGTGAAAATGGAATGTACAAAAGTTATCAAGTCGGGGGTTCTAGCCATCAAGCATCGCAACGGGCCGGCCCGCTCCACAATTTTTCACGGCCCGGCCCGACTCAACCGAAAATTTATGCCCTTTTTTCAATGTAAAAATCAACGAAAAAAAATTTTTCGGGCCGGCCCGGCCTATCTCGGCCCCAAATTTTGCCATGCTTGCTGGCCATTGTCGAAAATATTGCGCTGTTTTTTTCTGCGAATCTCTTTTTGCAATAGAATCGTTTTTTCTGGGTGCTCTACCGTAATTCTTACCACAGCAACTATGGCTGCGGGCTGGCCCGCTTCCAAATTTTTCACAGCCCGGCCCAGGCCCGACCAAAATTTATGCCTTGTTTCAATGCAAAAATAAAGAATTTTTTTTCGGGCCTGCCCGTTACCAAAATTTTCTCGGCCTGGGCCGGGCTGGGTATGGGCCAAAAATTTGCTCTTTTTTCTGAAGGCACTCCCTTTCGTAACAAATGTGGTACTTGGATGGTCTACCGTAATTCGTGACAGTCGGGTGTCAATAGGGACTGAAATGACGTCATTGTGACCAGTAACACGCCCTCCCTTTGTAATAAAACCAAAAAGCAAGGTATAGCCCCCGGCTGTTGGGCAGGGAGCGTATGGGGGTTCGATGCGTAAGCCCCCACAAAAGGTGCCTTGGGGGCAACGTAAGTCACCTCTGTTTTTTGTTATCATTTTCACGCGGAATTACGTAGGTACCACACCTCGCGTTCACCTATGTCCTCCCTTTGGAATAAAAGTTTTAAAAGGCGTGGTATGGCCCATGGTTGATGCTGGCTTGTACAATTCCAGTTGTTTGGAGTCAAAAGTTGCCCCAATTACAATTAACGACAGTGAAAAACTGTGCAAATGTGGCAGCTGTGTGCGATGAAATTCCTAAACGATATCGAATTGTGTTACAAACTTTAAATTTTTTAGCGAGGAGCTGATGCCCAACTCGCAGATCTTCAAGCTCTATGACAAAGTCATGAGCAAAAAGAAGGACTACGTGGCGGAGAAGATCGGCGAACCCACTCCCAGGATTCTCTCCAAGGCTGGCGCGAAAATGGTCAAGAAGATGTTCCGTGAGTGGTTTTTTCTGTTTTTTTTTTATATTTAAAAGTGTGTATTGCTCGGATAACGATTAATTTGAAGGCAAAGCGGCGGAAGCGGAATCTCTCCACAACAAGAATTGCCCTCCCATCCAACAGGAAGAAGAAGAGCCGGCCGCGGAAGCAACGGAGCCTACTTTGCCACAAGAAGGTATGAATACTTTTCAAAAGCGTTATTTTTTCGACTTGCTACGATTTTTAAGCGTGTAAAAACTGCCTGAACAAATGGGTTTTTTTTGTTGCTGCGGTTTTAACTTTTCACTTTGAAAGCCAAGAAAAAATGCAATCCATGTTCGAAATCTACGTCAAATCACTCAAGAAATTATTTTCAGGCAATTCGGCGGAGTCTCTCATCAACAAGGATTGTCCTCCAACTCAACAGGAAGAAAAAGAACCGGCCGCGGATGCAGCGGAGCCTATTTCGCCACCCGAAGGTAAGATACTTTATTGCATATAATTACTCGTAATTAAGACCTAATTGTCGAGGATTTGGAGGATGAGATTGATGAATTGGAGATCGAAACGGGCGATGGAGAGGATGAGCAGGACATGGTGGTTGAGCCGGCAGCCTCTCAGTCTCTTTTCGAGCAGGCCAATCCTCCCGATGACCAACGTAGGTTTAGTTTCTTTGGTGGTGAATTATATTTCGCCTCATTTTGTTGCGAAGCTTTTTAGCCACGTGGCTGGCTCCATTTCAAACACAATGTGTTATCTTTAAAATAACGTAGGAATTCGAATTAGAATACCGTCGACTTATGTCCAGTTCTCACGAGAAGAACCGACCCGCGGGTCGAGAGTAGTGCGGTCCCGCCCGGTTTGTGAACTTTACAAATTTTAATTTTTTAAATCATTATTTTAGCTTACGTTAAATTCTTAAAACCTCGCAAACTCTTTTGTAATACTTCTGTTACACAATTAAACTATTTATAAGTTAGCAAAAATGAATTGTCCCGGCCGGGATCGAATCTTGGTCACGTGGGGGGACATATTGACGGTCAGAGTAGACGGGCCGGGCCGAGGGTTTTTTTTTAAAAGTCAACCGGGCTTGTGCATAGCTGGACAGGGAGCGTTTGGGGGGCCCCAGGCGTAGCCCCCCCCCCCCCTAATTGTACCTCGGGGGTAACATAAGGCCCTCTTGACCTTTCTGTTGCCATTTTCAACCAAACGCTGAACTTCGTAGGTACCGCATATGTCCAACTATGGGCCCATGATAACTATGGCGGACAAGTGGCCATAAATGCGAAGTCAAAGGGACAGCCAGGTGTTTTAAAAATTATGCTCATATTCTCTGAGTTCGGGATTTTTGGCTTTAAAGACAGAACATTCGCAAATATATCAGTACCTTCTCGTGTGTCCTGTTTATAGCATTCTAATTTACAAGTTTTCATTCAAGTCAGTCCAGAAGAGATGGAAAATGAGGAGTACTAGGCAAGCTTATGGTTTTTCTAAAAAAAAAAAAAAATTGCGACCGTAACCTATGGAAAGCTAAATGGAAAATCCGGGCAAATGGCTATATAGTGCAGAAGGAATGGCTAGGCGCTATCCTTCTGTTATTCAAATTGAAAGGTGTTTTTTTTGTTTACAAGAAGATTCAGTTTTGGCATTAAAAAGGAATTGGCAAAAGGTTTCCGCAATATTTTCTTTGGATACCCTCTTTTTTACAATTGCCTACTTCCTAGGTGGCCTACTATATTTAGTACCAGCATTTTGTTCCTCATTTTGTTATAAAAGTTCTTTAAAGCAAATTATTGCCCCTGCCTGCCTCAAAAGTAAAAACATATACAAACTGGATGTAAATTTGCACCCATAACTACTTTTTTTCAGCATACCCTAAATTGGGGTAAGGATCTGCCGGGGGGTGCGCCGGGGAAATCGGGACCCTGAGTCAGGAGAGGGGTTTTGGGGGGGGGGGCCGCAGGGGGGGGGGGGGCAAAAATTGTGTCCTCGAAAACGCGTAAAAACGGGGGGTTCCGCCGGCCCACCGGACCCGCCAAATAATCCGGGGGGCTCCGCCCGGACCCAGCCGCACCCAC
The DNA here is from genome assembly GCA_964057215.1 of Oscheius myriophilus. Classification (NCBI taxonomy): domain Eukaryota; kingdom Metazoa; phylum Nematoda; class Chromadorea; order Rhabditida; family Rhabditidae; genus Oscheius; species Oscheius myriophilus. The sequence goes on along the minus strand of OZ059904.1, from coordinate 17,556,141 downwards.
CAATTTAGGGTATGTTTTTCAGGCAGATCCGCCGAGTCCCTCCTTGGAACCGACAACGAAGAGACGCAGGATTGTCTTTTCTCCCAACAGGTAGAAAAAGAAGACATTGGTGAGGAGCACACCTTCGACTCAATAACATCTGGGGAAATAGTCACCCCACACGAAGGTAGGACGATTAATTGGAAGTAGTTCTAATTACCCCCAATTAAGACTCAATCGTCGATGGTTTGGAGGATTTCGTGGGTGGATTGGAAATCGCTGGAGAGGGGGAAATTGACCAGGGAGAGCAGCCGCCGCTCTTCCAGGACGCCGATCATTCGCCGGACGTCTTCGCCGACGAAGAACGTGGGTTTTTGTTTGGGTTTGGTGATAAATATGCCCAACTTCTTTTTCGTCGTGTAGAGAGCTCACGTTGCGAATTTGCTGCATTTTCCGACAACAAAAACTCAGTACGACACCGAAATGTTTAAAGACGAAACATGCATAAACGAAAATTTGTTTATCGTGTTCGCATCTCTTTTTAAAAATAAATCCATACTTTGTAGATAATCTACCGTATTTCGTACCAACCGGGTGTCAATAGGGTTTAAAATGAGGTCTTTATGACATACCCTTCTTTTGTAGTAGTTCTTTGAAAATGCAAGGTACCAATTTCACGTATATGACGCCGTTTCCACTATTTTGAAATGTACCCTTTGCTTTGGGCAGAATCCGTTGCGCATATACACAGCTGAACAATGGAACGGGTGTACTGTTACACGGCAGAGGAATGTGAGAGAGCGCGAGAAATCGAGAGACGCCAGAGTGGCGTGCTATTCAGACGAAAATTTTCCTTTAAAAGCCGCTTTTTCTCTGCGTCTTCGCGTCTCGCACAGTATTCCCGCCTGCGTATCGCACGGCTGCTGGATTAAGGCCGTTTTTCGCAGGATGCCCGTTTGGCGACAGCTATATATATTTTTTGAATTCGAAGAACGCAACCGCACGTTTTTCACAAATACAAAAAATTGGAATAATTGATTAATTTAACTCTTCTGAAATTCTTTTTCCCTATATTCTTCTTTTAGACCGATACAGTCGTGATGGAACCCCTATCGTTCGATTACCCGCCGTGGATGAAACCCAGACCCCATCCGAGGCTTCTCCTAGGAAGCTGACCTCTCTCGCCTCCATTGGTGAGTACTCTTTGTTTTTACAGCTTAAATGTCATTGTTGCAGAGCAGTCGATCGATGTGGCCATTGAAGTGCAGAAGAGGACGAAGAAGAGCGTAAAGAGTAACGAATTCGTGGAGGAGACGCCTTCCGAAGGAGAAGAGGGCGATGAGAATGCGGAAAGTGAGGTCGGGGAGTCGCTCAGGACTTCCAAGCGCCGCACCGCTGCGATGGCACGTCAGAAGACGCAGAAACAGATGCAGTGAGTTTTGGAATTGGAAAAAATAACAATCGAAACTAGAAAACTGATAGGGACGTTAAACACCTTGGCAAAACGCAGTTGCGGAAAAAGCCGCTTTTTCTCCGTGTCCGCATTTACACACAATTTTTGCCTGCCTTTCGCGCTTCTGCTGCATTTTAATGTTTTCGAAGCAGAAGTTTATGAGAAATCCTAAAAGATCGTTTTGATCGGGATGCCGCTTTCGCGACGAAGCTGGGTATGGCTAAAGTTCGATATGTTCGATGTATATTAAATAGGTTTTCACTGATTGCATTGGCGAATCAAAATGTTGTGTGTGGCAAAGAATTAATGTTCTTGTTAAAAACTTGGTTTATTTTAATTATACATTTTAGACACTTCGTTTTTAATAGTTTCACGTAGAATCTATCGTTGCGCAGTTACAGTATTTCCATAGAAAACGAATTTCTTACTTGGGTGGCTCGCGCCACACGTTGATAATTGAAGGTTGGGGGGGGGCGTCACGCGGCCCCCACGCGTAGCTTGTTCGTGGCTTCTTGTTTTTTTTGTGCCAGTTGGGTGTCATTTTGCGTAAAATATCATTCTGGCAGATGGCCTGTCTTCCATTTGCCGGAAATTTCATGATTGAGCCGTTTTTTGTTGCGCTTCTTTACTTTTTAAATATTTCAGAGGCCTCCAGTCCAGTGACTCGTCGGACAGCGGAGACAGCGACAGTGAAGAGGCTCGCGTCGATTTGGATGAAGCTTCTGATGATGAAGACGACGAAGTTGAAGAAGACGAAGACATGAGCACCTTTGTGCCAAGAAATCATCCCGGTTTGGTTTCCCCTAAGGCACGCTTTTGATTTTCCGATTTTGATGTGTCTGTTACAGGCCGAACTTATGCGCTTTCTTGCTCGCAACAGTGAGGAGAATCAACGGCTACCCTCGCCCTCTGTGACTCCGAAAACGACGGAAACTCCGCTGGATTGGGAAGCCAAAGTCAAGGAGAATTTCGACTACGACGAGTTAGTTTTTCATATTTTTAATGGGACGGAGCTTTTCAGCTGTGACTGTTTTACAAAATTTATCCTTTTTTTCAGGGAGGAGCCTCCGGTCACTTCGTCTTTGGTTAGGGCCCTTGAGAAGCTGAAGCTGATGAAGTGCCCGTTCTGTAACGTTCGTGTTTCTTTGTTTCGCTGTCATAAGTTTATCTTTAGATTACCATAAAGAGAAGCCGCATCTCTTCTGCATCGAACAGCGACGAGGAGAGTGTCCTGGCTCATCTGATGGTCGCCCACTCTGAACAGTCGCTGGTAAAGGACATTCTCTGCAGGAAATGGTTCGTTTTGGAGAGTTTAAGCCGCGTCGCTCTAATCAGTACAATTCTTAGCCGCGTCCCTCAATATAGGGCCATTCTCAGCCGCGTCGCTCGAATTGCGATGGTTTTTAGTCGCGTCGATCAAAATACGACAATTTTCAGCCGCGTCGCTCAAAATACTACAAATCTTAGCCGCGTCGCTCTGTTTGCCGCAGTTTTCAGCCGCGTCGCTCCGATTTCAGCAATTCTCAGCCTCGTACGCCAATGCTCAGCCGCGTCGCTCGAAATACGACAATTCTCAGCCGCGTCGCCCAAAATAAGATAATTCTTAGCCGCGTCGCTCACCAGGGGTGGCCAAACATCGGGCTCAGCCCGGCCCGATCTTGCTAGGATCGAGCAAATTTGGTGTTGTGAAACGTCTTTGTAGAGGATATTTTTAAGTTAAAGGGCCCGTAAGGGACTTTTTCTGATTGGAAATGGAACGTATGCTAATCGAGCCATTTCAATTGAAATGATTTGCCGACAACCGCTCCAGCCAACGGCCGTGCGCAAAATGCTTGCCAAGTCTTCATTAGCATGCGATTCTGAAAAGGCCCCTTACGAGCCCTTTAAGGTGTTGTTTTTTTTTAAAATCTTTTTGTTATATAATTAATCCAATTTATATTTATAGCCAATTTTACAGCTTAATGACTAAAAATTTCACCTTGACCTGTCAATCGATTTTGAAAGCGGGCCCACGGGCCGAAATCGGGCCCGTTCGGGTCGGGCTGGGCCGAAAGGTTTTGGAGACGGGCCTGGCTCGACCCAGCCCTTCCCGCCACCAGCCCTGTCGCTCACTGTAGAAAGTCGGCACGGGATCAATTTCTCCATAGACCTTTAACATTCTCTTATTTCAGGTACAAGCTGAGCCACAGCAAAGATGACCCCTCTGTTATCCCCACCATCTTCCTCCTCAACCCAGAAAACGTAATTTTCTTCGCCCGTGTTTCTTACTGTATCTCTGTTTTCAGATGGGATTGGTTTGCTCCTCGTGTACGATCTACAAGTGCGATAGACTCTACACTCTCAGGGTTCACTTCGCCACCTGTATCCAGAAGACCCTGGCTCCGCCGCCGTCAGCAGACCCGACTCCATCCACGCGCGGACGACAACCCGGAAATTCGTAATTTTGCTTAGTTTTTGCGAATTATCGATTTTTAAAGGCACGGCTGTCCCATGGATTGTGGAATTCGTTGGAAAATCAGCAAGCTCTACAACGCCCAAGTTAGCGAAATCACACATCTCATCGCGAATCACTTTGGAGACAAAACGGCCTACGCCAAGGGGAAAGAGATCGAGTAAGTGGCGGAGATACTGTAAAAATCGGGCGTTTTTCAGTGAACAGCACGAATTGGGAGCCCAGTTCCCGTTCCTGGACGTGGCGGATTCGTGGAATCGTTCTGGAGACGGGATGAAGCTGGTCTGTTCGAAGTGCGGACATGAGGTGAAGAGACTGGCCGAGCTGGTGCAACACGCGGAGAGAACTCACGAGAGGTTTGTTAGATTTGCGGAAAATGGCGTAGTTAATAGCTCTATAAAGTATACAAGTTGTCTACCCGAATTTCCTCGGCTCGGCCCCAAATTTCGCCTTAGTTGCACCTGAGTGTCACAAGAATAGGTTCACCTGTCCTGTGTTAGCCATGGCTGGACAGGGAACGTTTGGGGCCTCGGTACATAAGCCAAATGGTGCCTCGTTTGCAACGTTGCCCCTTTTAATTTGTGGTTACCATTTTTAACCAAACGCCGAATTACGTAGATACCACAAGAACCTCACGTCCACCTATGGTGTTAGCCACAGGGACGTAAGGTGCTTACGGTACCTACGTAATTATAGCTGGACGTCAGGTGTTTGTGGTAACGACGCAATTCGGCGTTTGGTTGAAAATGATAACAACAAATTAAAGGGGGCTTACGTTGCCTCGAAGGCACAAATTGGGGGCTTACGTATCAAGACCCTCAAACGCTGCTCGTCCAGCCATATACGTAATTCGGCGTTTTGTTGAAAATTGTAATAAAATATTGTAGGGGGCTTACGCATTGAACCCTCTAACGCTTCCAGCCATGGTGTTAGCAGAAAAGCCGCTTTTTGGTATAGTTTAATCATTATGTTTCCAAGAAAGTTTTACGAGCTTGAACAAAAAAATTACCTTCTTTACATACCCCTTTTGTAGAAAATTCTATACGTATTGGGTCGTATACTATATTTCGTGCCGCCGGGTGTCAATAAGGCTCAAAATTACGTCGTTCCTGTCCCGTACTTTGAGAACCATTTGTCGATATTAGTTGTACAAAAAAGAATGTCACCGACCGGGATCGAACCCTAGTCGTGTGGGTGGCAATCTGACTGGGTGGTCCAAGGCAACCATGGCAAAATCGCGGGCCGGCTCGGGCCGAGAAAAAATTTGGGAACTGGCCCTGTTTTTTTTGTTTTGTGTATTTTGATTTTTACATTGAAAAAAGGCATACATTTTTGGTCGGGCCCGGGCCGAGTCGGGCTGGGGCGTGAAAATTTTGGTAGCGGGCCGGCCCGCAGCCATGGTTATTCCAGGGTAAGCGGGCAGTTTCGCAATGGGCTGGGCTAGCCCGACCAAAATTTTCCAAATGGCCCGGTCCGTGAAAACCCCGTCAAATGTACAATTTTCAGACTGGACTGCCCCTTCGGCTGCCAGATTAGGAAGGTGAGAGGAGATATGCGTACCTCTGCAGTGGTCGTACACGTCATGACCCACCTGCCCGACCCGGATGCTCTCCTTTTCCTCTCTTCCAGGTTAAAATCCCTTTTATTTAATTAAAAATGTATTTAGTGCCGTTACCGAAAAGACCGAGTCTTACCCCTTCGATCTGTCAGCGAGCATCGCGAACATCATGGCTGAGGAGAAACGCCCCATCACTTGCAAAAACTGCGAGTGAGTTTTCTTTTACTTACCGGCCAGCCCGGTTGCACTAACTCCAATCCCATTGATTCAATATTGTTTTTAGGAAGCGCTTCGGAGCGGAGCGTTTCCGGCTGCATCTCAGCTCAGACTGTTTCGACAATGTGTAAGTCACTTTATTTTTGTTATTTTAATCAATATTTCCCTATCAGGACTATCAAAGTGAAGATCAAGCTGAATTCGAAGAAGAAAGCGTCTGCTAAGGTGCAGGAGGAAATCCCCGACACTCCGAAGAAGGGAAAGAGCAAGAAAAAGGAAGACATGGTGGAGTGCCCGTAAGTTTTGGGAGTTTTCACTTCAAAATGTTGTTTCTAGGATATGTAAACGGTGGTTCACGAAAATCCAGCATGTTTCTGGCGAGATTTCGATACTGGCGCACATGCTGTCGAGACATCGAGACCGTCTTGGAGAGGAGCTGCTGAGCCAGTGGTTAGTTTTTGTGGGAAATTTTGCGTCGGCTCGGCTACAAAAGCGAAGTTTTAACGACACTTAAAGTACTTTTGGATAATCGACTGTGTTTTCTCAATAAATTCACCACTTAGTTTTGTATATAATTTATTCCGACATACACTATTCGATTTTCAAGTGGGAACGATCTCGTCAAAGGAATGGGGCCGTAACTAGTCCATCTGCGGATGATGATGGGGGGAGGGGTAAAATTCCTTTTTTTTTAAAGATAGTTTTAGTGGGGTTCTCAACCTGACTGAAAAGGAAGCGTTTGGGAGACTCGATGCGTAAGCCCCCAAATAATGGCAACGCCTACTCATATTTATAGCCGCTGGCATGGAATGCGGTTGATCCCTGAAGTATGTTGGGGAAGGTTTTACAAAGAGAAGGTGCTCACAGCATATAGCGCAATCTTTTAAGCACCATCATAGAAAAATATCGACCGTGACTTTTCAGTAATACATGAACAAGCTGCCAGTGGGGTCTGTTTAACGCAACCCCACACTTCACATGCGACGTTTAGCGCGAGTCCTCCAAGTCAGAATTTGGCTCAACCGAAAATCGCGGTATATGTTTGTTTATGCTTTCGGTTGAGTTGGTCGCTCCGAGTCGAATTTCTCACTGGTTCGACTTACGCAATACTTTGCATTTGTAATGTGGGGGTCGCGCAAAACGGACCCCACAGGTAGCGCAAGTTACGGGCCGGATCGTATATGAAAAGTGAAATTTAAACAGTGTTCTAAGTATTTTTTGATCGAGTTTTTTTTTTTCAGGAAACCCGAAGAAATCCGCCACCAGCCTCCCCACATCGATCTTCAACTCAGCATCGAAGCCTCCAAGAATCTAGGCAAGAATTCTGCATTCAATTTTTAATTTATTTATTTTCAGCAGCTGGTTGCGTCACTCTGGTCTGTGCCTTTTGCAAGGCCAAATGTTCCTCGATGAGGAACCTCTCGGATCATTATCGCGGCCACGGAGAGATTCTGCAGTACTCGGAGCTGGAGGAGCCCTGTGAAGGCTGCAACAAAGAGATTCCCAGCTACGGCGTAGGAGATGAGAAGTTCTATCGATTGGCTCATATTCTGGAACACCATGTGACCGATGAACAACCGATCGACACACCGTGAGTTTTTTTTTTGGGTTGAGCGACGCGGCTGGCTAGCTATGAATAAGCGACGCGGCTAAGACGGGCGTGACGGAGCGACGCGGCTGAGTAAGCTGCGACGTGGTTAAGCGGCGCAACTGAGTATACTGGGATTGAGCGACGCGGCTGAGGTGGGCGTGGCCAAGTGACGCCCTCAAGTAGGCGTAGCAATGCGCAGGGGTGGGAAATTGTCGGCCCCGGAAAGCACTAGCCCGGCCCCAAAAATGCCGCGATCATAAAAATTTGAATTTTGAGTACATTGAGTTTTTTATTGTTTTTTTTTCTGACTTTTTTTTTTTAATTTTCGCTAAAATTTGTAAGTAAAACTCAGTAAGCCCTCAAAATAGCAAAAACTAGACTTAAAGCTTAATTGGTGGGATTTATTTTATCTTTAAACAAGATTATGATAACATTTTGAAAGAGTACGTCCTATTCATATAACATATCATTAAAAACAATGGTAAACTGGTAATAAACACGTTAATTTCAATTTTCGAAAATCACAATTTTCAAATAATTCGCCAAAATATTCGGGGCCTTGGGTCGGCCCACGGCCTGGGCTTTCTGGACCGACCCTGAAGTTCAACCACCCCTGTCGAAGCGACATCATACTTGGCCAAATACCGCGAATCGCGGCGGGGGGGGGGGAGAATTTCCTCAAGTCCCCCAAGAAAGAATTTCGGCTCGGCGCGACCCCCACAGTTGAAAAAGGATTTTTTTCTATGGACGCGACTGCGGTAGGTAGCTGTCAATGAGCGACTTGGGTGTGACTGAACGACGCGGCTGATTTCGGGCTAATCGTAAGCGACGCGGCTGGGATAGGGGCGAACGCAGCTTCAATTTGATTTCTTACCGTATCCCTATTTTTTTTTTCAGAATTCTCCCCGACAAGACGCTCGCCCCCTTCCTCGACGGCGAGGCATCCATAAGCGAGAGTGTGGACAACTCGTGCTCCAGTTTCCGCTGCGCCAAGTGTCCCCACACCGCCGCCACTTCTCTGGCCTTCCTCCATCATTACTCGGAACATCACTGCGCCACCGCTACATCGAAGGCCATGTGAGTCCTTTAAATTGCTATGAATTTCTGCGTTTTCAGGAACTACTCCTGCCCGGTCTGTAGGAAATCCTGTCCCTCTTGTAATTCCTATGGACTGCGTGTCTCCATGCTGGCCCATTTCATCCGATGCCACCCGGATTCCAAAGAGACCTTCGTTGCCAGCTTGTAAGTTTTTTTTTCTGGCACATAATCGGAATCGGGGTTCTCAAATGACGGGCCGGGCCGAGGGATTTTTTGGGACGGCCCGGTTATGAAAAATTAAATTTTAATTTTTGTATAAAGCGGTACAATAATTTTTTAAACTGTTTTAAATTACTTAATAATGTGTGTTACCAGGGGTGGCTGATCAGCGGGCCGGCCCCACTATTTTGAAAATCTATTTTTAAATGTAACTCTTTTCAAGTTCTGTTTGTTGCAAAACATAGTTCTAATTGTGCAAAACATACTATGTGAAGGAGGATTCGAACTACCCTATATAAATTTTGTATGCTTTTCATGGCCGAGTGGCTAAGAGGTCGGACTGGTAATCCGACGTTGCTCCAGTTCGATCCCCCGCCGGCGAAACTTTTTTGCCATAGGTACATACATTAGGTACAAAAGAAACGCAATTCCTGCGCATAAATCGTGAAAAACTTTTTTTTTCAACTTTTGGCATTTTTTTCCAGTAGAGAAGAAGCCTTGTAGAGAATACGCTTTATCTACATGGAATAAACAGAGAATTGAAGAGGAAGGCAGGGAGAAGGGGCTGACGGTGGACGACTGACGCCGTTGGAGGCGGATGTTACAACGTACAGAACTAATGGATAGAAAGGGCTCGCTTGTGGGCGAGACACTGGGGGCGAGGGCCAAAGGTGGGCATGAACAATTGAGGAAATGAATGCACAACCGTAGTAGCCGAGAGAGAGAACCTGAAAAGGAAGAGAAAGAGAGACATGATCAATGACAAAGACCACTGGTGACGTGTGCTGCTGGAACTTGTTGCGGATCCTGTAGGAGTCCGACCTCCGGGGCGGCGACGACGCGAGGCAGGTGTATCGATGCAGTTGACAGAAAAAGTGTGTGAGATTCCACGGCGAATCTCCCAGAAGACGCGCAGAAAGACGATCCACTTGTTGGTGCTGATCCCGCGTTCCGTTGACCGTTTGTCGGCTGCTGCCGAGCGGCGGAACGGGCTGACCCATCTAGTGCGGGCGCCGGACGTCTTGTGTGTAACGTCGACGACGCAATCAGCTGATGTCCAACACTGGTGTCCATCAGGCGGTGTGGTTGGCGTACTGGGGAAGAGTCCATTCTTCGCGCCAGTAGCCTTGCAATCCTTAGGCTGTTCCGACATTCTGGTCTGCTGACGTCGATCCGACTGTTGAAGTCCCAGATCCGGCCGTCGAACATAGCGAAGTTCGAGACGCAGAAGTACCTCGGAGTGCCGCAGGTAGACGAGGAAGAGAACTTGCGCAGAGCAAGAACTATCCAGATGGTAGGGTGAGTCCGTCAGAGCTGAGTCGACCGGATGGCCGCGAGTCGACTAGCTGTTTACACCGAAAGCCCCAGACGAAAGAAACTAGGACGATCCGTGCGTTTCAATCGTTAGACAGGAGCGAATAAAGAATATCACATAGAGAATAACAGAACTCTGGCAGTCCAGGAGTTCTGCGGGCTGCCACGCGGGACTTAATAAGGTGGGCCGGATTAGACCGGTTCGATGCACCACTTTTTCCAGTAGAGAAGAAGCCTTGTAGAGAATACGCTTTATCTACATGGAATAAACAGAGAATTGAAGAGGAAGGCAGGGAGAAGGGGCTGACGGTGGACGACTGACGCCGTTGGAGGCGGATGTTACAACGTACAGAACTAATGGATAGAAAGGGCTCGCTTGTGGGCGAGACAGCATTTTTGACCTCGGCCCGTAGCCACCCCTGTGTGTTACTAACACATAAGTCAATATTAGTCGTACAAAAAGAATGTCACCGACCGGGGATCGAACCCTGGTCGTGTGGGTGACATTCTGACTGGGTGGTCCAGGGAAAACGGGCCGGGCCGACCAAAATTTTCCAACTGGCCCGGACCGTGAGAACCCCGTTGCGGGCGCATAATCGGAACGTCTTGAACTCGTAATATCAGCTTGAATTTTTGAAAATGTTTTTTTTTCAGTGGAACGGAGTGGTCGTCGAAGGAATATCCCTTCCTAGATGCGGAAAGGTCGCTTGACACCAGGAAATTCGTCTGTAGCGTTTGTGACAAGGAATTAAGCGCTATCAACGCTATCCTCCGCCACGTTGCAGTGCACCACGGGTGTGTTTTCGACTGGGTAAAACTTGTAAATTCAATTTTTAGCGTTAACATACCGAAACTCCACCCGTCTCCCTCGATAGCGCGTGTAAAACGAAGTTCTGCTGGAATGGATGAAACGTGAGTGCTATGGGGATTTGTCAGTTCAAGCATTTTGTTAAGGGAGAACACGCCGAAGAAGAGACCGAGGATGGCGGCTGTGAAGGAGGAAGGAGATGAGAACATCGAGAACAGCATTGACGATAGAAGCACCATCTTCGACGATTGCATCGCTTCGGCGGGAGAGGATGAGGGTGCATTGTGCACGCCCGTTACACAGACAAGGGGTAAGTGTTGATTTGATGTGACTTTTGGAGATAAATCCTAGGCGGTTCATAAGCTAACTTTAAATAAAATACGAAGCACGCTGTACTTCGTTTTCAAAGCCCAATTTGTTAACTGTGGGCTAAAGTCTCCAGGTTTCCTTTGAGAACCCTCCATATTTTGGCAACCCACTTCTGGAGTTTCAATACAATACAATATTTACTCCCAAATCACGGCTGTATCACAAGAGTTAAGAGTTTATGCTGATTCAAAAGTCGCCATCGCTTTTATGACCTCGTGGGTGAACAAAAACGCCTACCAGGTGGTGCCGAACGAACTTGAGAACACTTCTTAACTCTCCACACACAGAATACACATCTCACGCTATGAGACTTCCTCCGAATGTGTGTTTTCTAAAGAAGAGAGCCTCGAAAGGCCAGATCCCGTTGGAAAATCTTTTTAGGCCATTCCGAACGATGATTAGGCCAGTAACACGCCGGATTCTTCCAAAATCGGCTGATGAAGCACAGAAAACGCCAAAACTGGCAGAAAATTGACAGTTGAACATAAAGCAGCCCTTGTAGGCCAGAATCCGAGATTGCGCGTCCAACATGAGCTGGTATCCCTTGGAAATGTTGAAGGTGGAGTGGCATGTTCATCGTAACCCTAAAAGATTGTTTGTGGATGCCGGATTTGCTAATTTTGGTGTGCATTAGCAAGTGAACTTATACTTCTTGCACATAGACCTTGACCGAAATTATAAAGAACCTGCGAATCTAAGCTAATTAGCGTGAGCAATGACATATTTACAAATTCACATTTTTGCCTACATGTCCATTGTTTATTATTGAAAACTATGCTAATGCCTAATATTTTCGGTCGCGCTCTATGGGCGAGTAGTATAAACGATATTCAACGGCAATTTTTCGACATTTTTGAATAAATTGGTGATATGCAAATCTTTAAAAAATGTTTTCGGCACCCGGGGGTCTTTTTTTGAGGAATCGATTGGGCATGGTCTCGTGTTTCCAGGGATATCCAATGTTTCAGAAATTCGAAAAAATGGGGTCAACTTATACTTATTTAACGCACTTTAGTGCCCCATTTCTGACCTCACAGGCAATGATTACAATAATTCAATATGGGATCGCCCTTTCGAAGGGGTTGGTACCTCTTCAATGTATCGGTAGGGCTTACGGCTTTTAGTCTGAATCCGCTTATTGTGATTTATTTTTTATTTTCTAGCCAAGAAGGGTGTGCCGATCTACCGCCAAACTGCCACACCTTCGCCATCTCTGCTTACTATTCATGACATTGAAAGGGACTCTGATGATCCGTACTCGTTCGTCGATCGCACTCCCATGTAAGTCTAAAGAAAGAATATGAGAGAGAAAAAGAGAGAGAGAGAGAGAGAGAGAAAGAGAGAGAGAGAGAGAGAGAGAGAGAGAGGCCGATAGAGTGGGAGATAGAGACCTAAACCAATTTTTCCAGCTCTTCCCTGGTATCAACGCCCAAATCCACTCCCATGAGGGACATTCCGACCCGTGCCTCTCAGAGACGTCAACGCTGCGCTCAGATGTACTCTTCTTCCCAAAGTCAGTTTTCTGTTTTACTTTGTGATAGCTCAATGTTTAGGTAGTAACATCACAAACTGGTTGACTTCCGGGGCAGGAGGATCGAATCTGACGCCGCAGAATGTCGCAGTCGTCATTGGAGGCAGTTCCACTACGGTAGGCTGGGGTTTGAAGGCTTGAATAACATTGTCTGGGACACAGAGGAACCTACTAGAGTTAGAGAAGCAGGTTATTTCTTAAGGTTAGGTACGCATAGGAATTTGGGAATCTGGTATTCCGTGATAAGAACGTGGATTTAGAGTGGGAAGAATCTTTTAGGACTGAAGTTGGAGACCCAGAGTTTCATTGGGTTGGAATGAGGACCGGGCCGAGAGATGTTTTTGGGCGGCCCGGCCGGCCCGTTTATGAAAATCAAAATTTTAATTTTGGTATCAATTGGTACGATATTTTTTAAACTGTTTTAAATAACTTAATAGTGTGTGTTACTAACATATACGTTAATATTAGTAGTAAAAAAAAGAATGTCATCGACCGGGATCGAACCCTGATCGTGTGGGTGGCAATCTGACTGGGTGGTCCAGTGTAAACGCGCCGAGCAGGACGGGCCGACCAAAATTTTCCAAATGACCCGGCCCGTCAGAACCCCGATAAGGACTAGAAAGATTTTTCGACTGTTTGAAACTAGTAAACGCAGTGTTTGTAAGACGTCGAACACAAAGTGATGAAAATATTTATCGTTCTATGTATAAAGAATTCAAGTTTCATAAATAGAAAGACCTTTTTCACGCTTTTTTGCCACTTTCTTTGCTAAAAAGCAGTTTCTTAATTTTGGCGGTGTTGATGTCGTCTTCGCGTCCGTTCGTGATCCAGGAGTAGAATGGCTTGAATTCGGCCACTATTTTATCGATGAGCTGAAAAGGGAGTACTTGGATCGGGAATTACTGATTGAAATATTATTTTGCACAATACTGTAAACTTTTATGAAAATCGAGTTTTGGGCTATCTATAACATTTTGGGCGAGCGGCACCCTTTTTGATTGAAAAAATTAGTAGTTAGTATTGAAAAAGTTACGTTGACGGTGGTAGAAAAGAAAATTTACCTCCTTGTCATAATCTTGTTCATCTGGAACTGTCTTCCTAGAAACTTCTTTTATTTCCTCCTTCTGGACGGTTTTCGGCTCTGTCTTCGTCTTCTTTTTAACATTCCTCATCACCTTTTTGTTTACTGGGTCCTCCGTTAAGGCCTTAGGAGGTATTTGCTCTCTGGGGTCCTCTCTTAGAGCCAAATCTGCCGTATCTCCGGACTATAATCTCCCTTTGTTTCTTATTTGGATGGATAACTCACCGAAACGCTCTCTGCGTATTGCGAATCAATGTGGAAGCGTTTCGTGTTTTCTAAGGCACTCTTCGAAACGATTGAGTTCGTTCGCTGGGATTTCTGAACAAAAATTAGAATATTATGGGATGTTTGGAGAAAATACCGCTTTTCCCTCCATCCAGTCTTCGTAAATTTCCATTCCATAGCCTGCAGGCTTCTGAAAATTTGTTTAATTCTGCCTGAAACAGTACTACACTCAAATTTGTATAAAATTGGCACGGTACTCACAAATAATTTGTTGTTTTTCAATAAGATATTCAGTAAACAGTATATGTGAATTGGTGTGATACCCTACCTAACTCTAGAAGTCAATTGTTTCGGTCCTGAGCCAAGCTGGAGGTGGGGCTTAAGCTAAAGTCTGCCAGCCAATTAATTTGTTGCTCCCCAAGTATGTGTTGTGTTACGCAGTTAAACAGGCAATATAACCCCAGACGGGTCTAATATAACCCCAGAATACCTATTCCGGATGTCGGAGGGGTTCTAGCATAGCGCAAAGGTTTCGTCCGGTGGTTACGGGCATGCCAGTATAACTGTGACCTTCTGTAATTGGAGAGTTAAGGGGTGTAAAGGAGATTTAAATCCCAAAACTTAGAATTATTACTTTAGTTAACGGACGCTATAATAGTATGTTTATAACTAAAGCTACCTTGGGTTTTCCAGCGGTGGTCATGGCGGCTAGTCCGTAAATGCCGTTGCTAAGCATTCGTTTCAGGCTTCCGAAATGAACCTCAAGGATGTCCTCAACGACAGCCTCAGCGGCACTCCTACCTCATCCAGGGTAGAGCCTTTTCTTTATTTCAGTTACTAAAGTCAGTTTTAGAAAGGCAAGGATCACTCCTCCATCTTCTCCGCGTTGCCTCAGACGCGAGTGGCAGAAATCGTCTCCTCAAAGGCTCCCGTCGATGTCAGTCACATGGATATCGGAGGATTCAAGTGAGGCCGATTTTCATGAGAAATTATCAATGGAGCGCTTTTCCAGGTGCTCCATGTGTCACTTTGTTGGCATGTCGAAGCGCGACATCAATGCCCACTTGCGTCACACTCACGCCGACGAGATTTCGAACAAGAGGGATCTGGACACGCCGAGGAGTGTTGTGACTGCGTGTTGCGTCTGCGAAGAGGTGGGAATAGGTTTTCTTCAGAATTACCGATGGATTTCAGGTTTTCGGAAATAGGAAGAAGTTGATGGCCCACATTGAGCAGTCGCACAAGATGGAGGCGGCTCCTTACCCCTGCGCTTTCTGTGGAAAATGCTTCTCCACTCATGGCCGCATGCGCGAACACGAGGTACGTCTCTCTCTCTCTCTCTCTCTCTCTAGTTCCCTTTTTTTCAGCGCCGCGTGCACGAACAGGGCCTGAAAGCGCTTGCCAATGAGCTCACTTGCAAGCACTGCGACGCCGTGTTCGGCAACCCTCGCAACCTCAAGGAGCACGAGAAGAGGCACGCGGCTGGGAATCAGCTCCTTTCCGAGCGCCGAGTTTGACTTTATTGCCTTTATTGTTATGTTGTTACTGTTGTGCCTGCAATTGGCTAGTCGTCGCTTAGTTTTATCGCCAATCATTCTAGATTTGGCGTGTATTGTATGTGCAAGAGTTGTTGTTGATTTTGTTGAACCGGAGATGAATCTCTTGGAACGAGCAGTTGTAATTTTGGCGGAAACGAGATTGGAAGGGAAATTCGTTCACGCGCTGGCATTTTGCAAACAAGTTTAGAAAATCACTGGCACCACTGAGAAAAAAATGGATATGTCAGTCAAGCGGCAGCTCAGCGTCAAAAGGAACCACAATTTGTAGCGCTGCTTCAACAATATTCCATGTCCAAATTCTGCGCAGCCTTACGAATAGGCCCACGACCGACTATCCGCCCACTTTCTGGAGAACACGTCTCCAGAAAGTGGCATAGAAACAGAAAAACAGGGGCCACCCGCTTTTAAGGGGTGGGACCGACGAGGGATAACAACAATCAAAATTGTCAAAAGAATATCACAACCAGACGCAAGCCAGACGACGAAGGAGACAAGAAGTCATGTCGATAGCGAAGTCATCTGAAAAAAGGATATTCAGCTACATCCTTGGAAACCTTTTAAATGTGAGAAAGGAATCGTTGCGTTACTTTACTTAGCATATCACCATATTTTAAAGTATTCTAATGAATTTGTAATGTGAGAATTTAAAGCCTATGTTGAAAATCCGATTCATAAACCGAGGGACTGGGCTGATTTCCATGTCTCGCATAGTGAAATGCATTGAGGCGCGCTCTGGCCAAAAGGTCGTGAGTTCGATCCCCCAGCAGAGACTATTATCAAGATTAAGGATACGGGGAAAATGGAAAAGAAATAGGGGGATTTTAATATTGTTTCGGGCAAATTTTAAAAAAAATTGGCGCGCCTATCCTCCCCTTTCCGTATTTAGAGAAAAATTTTGGCAAAATCCTACCTTAACGGTAGTAGAATGTACACATTTTGAGAGCGAGCGAGTGAGACAGGTTACAGCCACTCTTTCGTCAGGGCTGCAGGGAATTTGCAGGTACCGTCCGTTCGAGTTTCTTCCACAAAGAGAGCGACTTTCATCTGAAAAGGGAATTATCTTATAGAGCAAACGGCGTTTTGAATGATTAGCTAAATATTGAAAACTCACCGCAACGGCTTCAATCTCCTCATACTACAAGCAGTTCGTTTGAGCCAACCTTAGATGCTCTCCCTTCTTCACGGATTCCGTCATTTCCTCATCAGCCACTCCAACAAGTACCCAGATACTGAAAAAGGCATTTTTTATTAGTTAAGAACCGAAGAATTGCAACTTCACTTAACAGACAATCATCGTTAATTGGCACGCTAGGGCAATAGATTCTGTTTTTGTACAGCGTTTTTAACACACATCAAGCGGAACCTGCTACCTTGTGGTTTTTCTAAGGCACCGGCAAATAGCTGAGCCGCTAAGGGTGAGAACCGTCGAAAGATTGCCGAAATGGTAGTACAACTGTTAGCTGGTTCATGTCAGGGAGACTTTTATTTGCTCAAGAAGGACATCATAGGCAATCCCATTCTCAAAAATGGCCCTTTCGCCAGCTATAAAAGCCCTGGACACCGTGGATCTAGATCCAGCCATGAACCGTCTCTTCTTCTGCCTCGTCGTCTCCATCGCCTTCGCAGCTGTTTGGGCTTGTGCTCCCACCAACACTTCTAATCAGGGCAACAATAACTCAAGTAAAGTCTCAAATTCTATTTTCATACCCTCTTTTAGCTGCTGGAAGAAAACGCCGGTCAGTGGAAGATGTGATCGTTACAATCGTGTCAACCAAGAATTTCCAGGAAGGAACGAAGCAAGAGAATCTGGAGGAAGTGAGAAAGATCGTAGGTTACTGTAGAAATGGAGCAGGAAAGAGATTCAGGTGGAAGACTACCAGGACAAAGAAGGACTCAGGGTGGACTTTTCTGAGATTGACGAGAGAGTGAGGGAACATGGAGGAAAGTTTGCGGTAGAGTACAGGTAAGGGAAACACTTCTGAAGACATCGTTTCTCAGGGCTTCTGAGGAATGTGACCGAGTGAAGAACTTTGTCAAAGGAGCCAAGGCTTCCAGCAACAAACTCGCCTTCGTTCTCGTTCAGTGCCAGGGAAACAAGATTGCTATTATCTGAAACTGTTTAACCTATAAACCTGCTGCAATCTGTGCCCTTACTAAACTTTGGTGCCATTTTACATTTTAAACTACAAACTATAAACTACAAACCTTCTCAAAGTCGGTGTGCGCGAAGTTAAGTTCCTTTTCCCTATGGTAGAGGAACTCGAGGAAGGCGTAATGGAGGGCTTGTCGAACTGCTCGCTCAGCTGCTTTTCAGTGAGGCCGAACTCCAATCAGATTTCCTGGCGGATGCGGTATTCTGTGAAAGACAAGTGGATAAGAGAAGAAGAGGAAAAGTGTCCCACCACCAAAATGGGAAAGCCGTCCCTCCGAAGAACAAGTAACCGCCTCATAATGGTCTTGAACGGAATATTGTGTTTGCAAATCGTTTCTTGTGCGACAAATGGTTTGGACACTGTTCTCCTTAGCTATAGCTATCGCCAAATTGGAATCATGCCAAAATCATTAGAATGTTCCAGTGATCCTCTGTTGATATTGAAATTCGTAGTCTAATCAGTCGACGACAGAGCATACATTGCATGTTTCAGCAATTAGCATATGATTTCATTTTGGCGACAGCTATACTGAAACGGCAGTGTAATGTTTTAACAAGCTGAGAATTGAGCTAACCTTGTCGTCATTCTTCAAATAGAGCCTGACACGTGAAGTAGCATCGGCGCAGAAAAAGGGGGGAGCAGAAGATAAACTTGGTGACACGTCGACGGAGCTGCTTAGCCGAACTAAACAAAGGTATATCTCTAGGATTCAGAAGCAAACTCACTCGTTCTCCGTTCCCCTGACGACCAAAGACTTCTTCTCATTGCTGTTTTTCTTATTCGCTTACATCACCTTGAGAATGTTCACGTGGCATTTGTGGGAGGTCTTGTGCACGCCAGCCTTCACTTCGAATAGATGATGGCGGCTTCGTCGGACTTCACGTGGAGTGGGGGTATGATGACGGCTTTATGGGCTTCTCTGTAGATACTTTCAGTTTTTTACTGAAAAGTTGGAGTTAGTAATGAGTAACATGACATTTATAAGTTACTTGTTCATTTCCTGGTCATCTGCTGTACCATTTCCTTGGCGTGATACGGCTGTTGCTTCGTAGGAGTGTCTCCCTCATTCACAACGGAGGTGGGCACGGTGGGCTACGAAAGTGGACACGAAGGTGGGCAACGATCGCAGAAGACAGACGGGGTGGCACTACGACGGAGCTACTTATCCGAGCTTAAGGAAACCATTTTTTCACGATTTTGAACAAACTCACTCGCTCTTGGGTATCTTGGTGATATCCTCGTTAACGAGATCTTCGTTGTCAGCCGCGAAAGTGAGCATGCCGTAGGCGATGTGTGACAGGACAACCGAGCTGCTTCAGTTCTGCAAGAACTAAACAGAAATATTCACTAGGATTCTGATGATGATTCCCTTGTTCTTCCGTCCCTAGAAAATGTCCGACTGTTCCCTCTTCGCCTTCATCATGTCGATGCGGCAAATGTGAACGATGCGATACTCGTTTAGATGCAGCTCGAAGAGATCTGGCCAAAAAGCAACGCTGTCTCGTCTCAGCGCATCTTCATATCGCATTTCCATGAGCGACGTGGTGCAAATCTCCTTAAGTTGGAGCTCCAGAATTGTCGTTTTATGTAGTTTCCATAGTCGGAGGTAGGCGTATTCTTGTCCTCACAGAGCGTGTACCCGAATGTGTGAAAATGGTCGACTTGGTGGCAATGCGAAGAAGCTGCTTCACCAAACTAAACATGTATCTCCCTAGGATTCTGAAGCAAACTAACTCTTTCTCGGATTCCATGTGACCAATGACTTTTTCGTCTTCTGAGCTTCCACCACCTTAAGCATGTCGATGTGGCGTTAGTTGATGGTTTTGCACTCGTCAGCCATTTTCGCATCGAAGATACGGGCCAAGATGGCCGCTTCGTGGGTTCAGTGGTGAGGAAAGCTTTCGTGTTGAACTGAAAGTATAAGGTTACAGTGATAAATATGACACTTCTAGTTTACTTGTCCAATCTCTTGCAATTCTGAGGTCCTGGCTGTTGGAGTGAAACGGCGTGGAGATCGTCTTGGAGTGGAAATTGAGGTGGAAGACATCTGGTGAGCGTTGTCGCCTTGTTGCTTATCGTTGAACCTAAAAAAAAACATACGACAGATTACGATACAAAAGGGGAAGCGAGAGAGAAAGAGACGTTAGAACTCTAGACTCACACACATTTTCTCACGCGTTCACATGTACGCACTAGTTCTCTCTCACCTTGCACACCTGCGCCTTCACACACATACAGGGTGGCCGAAAAGTTCGGTCCCAAACTCAATGAACCCCCAAACGACAGAACACGAGATATTGTTCCAACTACGTTTATTTTCTAACAACAAACAATATTTTCAACAGATTAAACAAGCAATTGCTCAAAGTGGCCTCCTTTGGCTTTGACACAAGCAGCGAGACGCTTCTTCAAGGAGAGCACGATTCGCCGCAGGTAGTCGTCGTCGAGATCGTCCCATGCCTTCACCAGGGAACGCTTCAGAGAGTCCAAACTGTGGTGGGGCTTCGTCGACACCTTGGCTTCCAAAACGCTCCATACAGAAAAGTCCATCGGGTTGAGATCCGGCGAGTTCGAGGGCCACAAATCCTTGGTCAGGTGTCCAGGAAACAGGCTGTCACAGAGGGCCATTGTGGTTTTCGCTCCATGTGCGGGCGCCCAGTCTTGTTGAAGGATCATATCCCCCCCAGAGTGTCTGTCGATAGGAGAGAGCAGTTGACGGTGGTTTTGGGAATTCTTGGCGACCTCAACGGTGAAAACCTTCTCATCCGTGAACAAGACGTTTTCGAGGCGGCGAGGTGTCAGATGCTTCAGCAGTTTCTTCGCTCTCACGAGCCTGTTCTCCATAGCCTTGTCCGTTAGCGTCTGTCCCTGCAGCAGTCGGTACGATCGGAGTCCCAATTCGCTCTTCACAATCTTCTGGACACTGGATCGGGCGATTTTCAGTTCAGAGCCACTTTGTTGACGCTCAGTCCGTCATTTCGGGAAATTCGCTTCTTGATGATGCCCCTGATCCGAGAAACGTTGACAGACCGAGGGCGACCACTTCTGGGCTTAGCGTTGACATGGCCTAACTCCTTGAACTGCTTGATGATCCGGTTGACGCTCCTCGGGATCATCTGGAGACGTTGAGCGATGTCCCGCGCAGGGACTCCTTGGCCGAAGAGGTGGACGATGGTGGCGCGATGAGGACTGACACTCCTGGTTGGGGTCAAATCCCATATTCCCTACGGCTATAAGCATAATTCAGTGCCTCGGCCACGCCCCCATTTGTATATTTGGGTACATCACTAAGGCGACCCCGCCCACTCACTTTAAACTTTTGGGACCGAACTTTTCGGCCACCCTGTACACGCGCTCTAACATACACAGACCAACACGCACCCTCACACACCTGCCACTCACACGCGCTCACACACGTAACCTAACCTTTCACACCCTTACAGTCCACAAAGAAAGAGAAGCGACTGATTTGAACCATGGGCAGCAATCGCACTCCCGTCCGTGTGCTACATGCTCACTGCCCTTCACACCCTCCTCCTCCAGCTCGAGTCAATTTCTCTACTGCTCACTGACCCCAAAGCCGTGGTGGTAATCCCGTATGCCGCTTGTTGCGGAGAGTAATGATCAGATTGCGAATTTAGATCTCGAAGCGAAAGGCCAAAAGGAGTAGGACTCAACATCGTTCAACCAGGCTCTCCCGATGCCAGTCACTTCGCGGGCGATGGGCGGGCGGATGGGCGAGCTAGCGAGCGAGCGAGAGAGAGAGAGAGAGAGAGAGAGAGAGAGAGAGAGAGGAGAGGAGAAGAGATGTAGAGGTATGGAATAGAATACCTGACCTGATATGGAGGGCGTTGAACAGTAGACGTAGAGAAATCAGCTTCCGAAGACGTAGGCGTAGGTGGTGGCTTCAGAAGACGTCGAAGAGATCAGGCATAGCAGGGCATGGAGGAGAGAGGGCAGAGGAGGCGACCGTCCGCGGTGGTGACTGAAGAGGGAATGATGGGGAAAGGGGAAAGAATGATCACGTGAAGGAGGATACTAACATGCTAATGAAGTATGCATAATGAGAGACAGCAATTAGCACAGTGTGGATCAGAAGTCAAAGATATTCTAATGGGTAAGTGATGAGAATGGCGTTCTAGAACAAAAGAAAGAGAGAGAGAGAGAGAGAGAGAGAGAGAGAGAGAGAGAGAGAGAGAGAGGAGAGAGAGAGAGAGAGAGAGAGAGAGAGAGACGCCACACTGCTGCGGGAGGAAATACGACAGATAGTTTAAAAGAGATGCTGTATGACTAGAAGGAGAAGAGAGACCCCGGACAGCTATGGAGGTCCCATACGGCAAGAGAGATAGTTCAGAGAGATAAGACGCCAGGCGGCTAGAAAGGAGAGAGAGGTCACACTGCTAGAGAAAGATGGGCGCTATAAGGCGAGAGAGAGAATAGACCTCGGATAGTTATAGAACGTATGCGGCAACAGAGAAGAGAGCGACATCATTGTGCTAGAGAGAGAGAGAGAGAGAGAGAGAGAGAGAGAGAGAGAGAGAGAGAGAGAGAGAGAGATACATAGAGAGAGTAATACCAACCGATAAAAGACGTTGAAGATAGGCTACGACAAGGGAATGATGACAGCGTCAAAAGTTGTGGGCGGTAGAAGAGAAAGAAGAAAGGCGACCGTCCGCGGTGGTGACTGACGAACGAATGATGGGGGAAAAGGGAGAGAATTGTCACGTGGGGGAGTTTACTAATATGCTAATGAGAAATGCTAAAGGAAATCGATCAGAACAGCGTTGAACCAAGGTATGCTAATAAGTTAATTATGACAATGGTGTCAGAGAACAAGATAGAGAGACAGAGAGAGACATAAAGAAGGAGAGACTCTTAGAATTACGTTTTCATTTACAATGTACCAGCTTCTAAAGTCATCATGAGCCATAAGTGGCCAAAATCATCCTACGTAAAGTCATGCTTTCCGTGAGCAGACTAAAGAAACTTTCAAGATAGGTGTCTTATCTCTTTCCTTTATAAGCGAAGGCGGATGCCTCTATTCAGATCGTTTTGTTTCAGTGCTTCTTTCCGAATTCGTTTGGCCTCTCTGTCTCTGTCTCTGTCTCTGTCTCTCTGTCTCTCTGTCTCTCTGTCTCTCTGTCTCTCTGTCTCTCTGTCTCTCTGTCTCTCTGTCTCTCTGTCTCTTTGTCTCTCTGTCTCTCTGTCTCTCTGTCTCTCTGTCTCTCTGTCTCTCTGTCTCTCTCTCACTCTCTCTCTCTCTCTCTAGTTCTATGGCTTGTCTCAATTCTCTCTGGCCGCCTGGCGCCTCTCTCTTTCTAACGTCTCTCGTTTTCTGGTAGCTGTCTTTTGATCTCTCTCCCTTTCTCTCTCTCCCTTTCTCTCTCTCCCTTTCTCTCTCTCTCTCTCTCTCTCTCTCTCTCTCTCTCTCTCTCTCCCCCTATCTCTGCTTCTCTTTCGGCTCAAAATTTTCTTTCAGGGATGCGTACCCTCTTTTCCCTCCTCGCCTTAGTGGCCTATGTCTCGGCTGCTGCCCTCCGAGAAACCTCTCCCGGGGTCGTCACCCTCCCCACAAGAAGTACCCCCTCCCTCTATGCCAGGCTCATTGCTGAAAGAAAACTCAAGCAGTTCTTAGAAGAAAGGGATCAAAGGAGAACTCAGGTCCTGGCTACTGGATCCTCTTCTATGATCGACTACAGCGATGAGTTCTACCTAACCCCGATGACCTTCGGAACCCCTCCCCAAACCCTTGAAATAGCTGTAGACACCGGATCAAGTGACACTTGGGTGGTCGACGGATTCTGTAAGTCTGACTACTGTAACGACATGTACCCCTACTACACAAGGACGAAGTTCAACTCCACTCTTTCCAGCACATACAAGTACTCTTCAAAACAGTTCAAAGTGGAGTACGGTAGTGGTACGGTACAAGGACATATGGCTACCGACACTATGACTATGGGTGGTCTACCCATCCAAAGCCAAGAATTTGGATTGGCTTCTCTTCTGGGCTACGCTCTTGGACATCAGCCTTTGGACGGCTGCGTGGGAATGGGATGGCCTTCCTTGTCGATGATGAAGGTCACCCCTCCTATGCAGAATCTTCTGCCTAGCCTCAGCCAACCCGTTTTCACAGTTTGGATGGATAGGAAGATCAACCCTTCCACTGGAGGCAACGCAGGGCAGATTACTTTCGGAGCTGCGGATACTGTAAACTGTGACAGTAAGACGTGGAATGTGCCGCTGACAGCTCAAAACTACTGGCAATTCGCCATGATGGGATACTCGATCGGCGCGTACAGCGATGCGAAGAAGTACCAGGTTGCCGTGGATACTGGAACCTCGTTCATTTTGGCTCCTTCTGCTGCTGTCACCGAAGTGAGTCTATAAAGAGAGATAGAGATAGATAGATAGAGAGAGAGAGAGAGAGAGAGAGAGAGTAGGAGCGATATACGCCAGGAGGCTAGAGAGAGGAGAGAGACGCCGCATTGCTAAAGAGAGAAGAGAAGAAAGATCATTGGACAGCTATAGAGATTTAAGACGGCGAGAAAAATGATAGGAATAAAGATATATAGAGAGAGGGAGAGATATAGAATTGGCGAAAGACATCAGACAGCTAGAGGGAAAAGAGAGACCTCTTGACAGCTATAGATCAAGGGAAGATTGAGGAGAGAGCCATGAGAGGAAGAGAGAGAGAAAGAGGGATAGAGATAGGGAGAGAGATAAAAGGAGAAAACTGCTTTCAAGAAGTGCGCACCATCGAAAATCGACTCATACGAGGCGCGTGTCGCAGCAGCAAATTCCTCCGCGCATGCGTGTTTGCAAGGGAGGGCGCACAAACCTTTAACTAGCTATATCTACTTCAACGAATCATCTTTTTCAGATCGTCCAGCGCATCGGCGCCACCTACAGCTCCGACAACGGTATCTACGAAGTCCCTTGCTCCAAGATGAAGACCCTTCCTGACCTCGTCTTCCATATTGGAGATGCTTCATGGAGCTTTAACATCCCTTCAGTGGAATATGTCCTTGATCTCAAACTGAAGGATGGAATGGTTTGTTTAATTTTTGGAATTCAAAATATTATTTGGTTTTAGTGTGCGGTTACTCTTGGATCCTTGTCTAGTGGAGGATTTGGACCTTCTTGGGTTCTTGGACAGTCTTTCGGTCGCACCTGGTGCACTACGTATGACATTGGAATGAAGCGAGTGGTGCTTAGTAAAGCCATCCACTCTAGTGTATAGAAAAAATGATGCTTAAAGCAAAAATGAATAAATTATTCAATTTTTTAATCGATTGCTTTATAATTAGACGACTCGCGGCCTTCACAGCTTTGAGCACACACTCACACACACTCATACACTATAAAAACATTTTTCGAACGTAACTTTTATATTTCTCTCTGCTATCATTCTGTTTTTCTTCTCCCTGATTTGCACAGAGATTTTACAAACATAATTCCAAGATACAACGCACCAAGTAGGCCTAATAAAATAAAAACTAAAAATGCAATAACGTCAACTAAATAATACTGAAGAATGTTTAAGTGGCGCCCGTGAGGATCTAGCATCTCCAAAGGACCAAATCTGAAAAAAGGACTTTACATTTTTTCCGGCTTCATACTTGGCAACAAATTCAGCGTGTTGAACGACCAAATCTTTTGCTGCAATCGGCTGATCTCGTAGCATCGACGCCAATCGATTAGCGGCTTGCGCGTAACTGAAATTTCTAAAATTTAGTTTAAAAGATGAACGTACCTTTTGTTATTCAAGATTTTCAGAACGGCCGCCTCTAAAATTTCAGGGTGAGGAATGTCGTTTTTGTCCAAAACTATCACCCCTCCACGACAAGACAGCATTTTGGCGTTTCTGGGTTGGTCGGCAAATAATGGGATCTAAAAGATTTATATGTTAAAAATGAAAACAGGGTTTTAACACGAAAACTGTGCATTGTTGTTAAAGCAAAACATTTTGCCCCGAGCGGGATTCGAACCCGCGATGGATTTCTCCGTACGATCATAAGTCGTATGCCTTAGACCACTCGGCCATCGGGGCACAGCGCTGAATTGGCGCAACTTCCATACTACTCGCTCAGTTAACTCAGTAATTAGAGCATTATTATACGTTTACAACAGTGAAATTTTTGGGTGAATCTATTTTCTTCATAACATTATCTGTTAAAATCAATATTACACTATAGTTCGAAATTTCGAAATGTTTTGCAACTTTTACCATAATAGCTGGTTTTCCGAAATGTGCCAGTTCTGTGGATGATCCAAGACCTCCATGAGTTATGAATGCGGAAAGACGAGGATCAGCTAAAAGTAATTCATTTTTAAGACAAATTGATTTGAAAAAACGATAGCCAAAAAAACAAACCTAAAAGATCGTTTTGTGGCACCCAAGGCGAAAGATAAAGATTTTCCAAGTGATCGGCAATTGTGGAAGGTTCTTCGTACTTCCAAATAAAAGTGACGTTTGGCAAGGAACTACAAAAATCGATAACCGATTTTCTGGAAATCAACTTTTTTTTCGCTTTTTTTGAAAACAAACTTCCAAGATGGTGGCATGTCTTTACTTTTTGCCACGGAACCGAAGGAAATTAGAACGGAATGAGGGCGTTCGGATAAAATTTTCATCCATTTCTGAAAAATCTGGTTTGAAATTGCATTTTAAAAGTGCGCCAAAATAACCTATGCCTCGCTCGCCGTGCCGAAAAATCGATAAGTGCAATTTTTGCCCAAAAAAAAGTTTTTAACTAAATTTTCGCTTTTAGCAAATTTTTTCGAAAGAAATGACATTGTGGTTTCCTTGTTTGATCATACTTCGTAATATTCCAATCTTTGCGCGCCGCGCCAAAATCGATAATTGCAAAGTTTGTACAAAATTGGTGCCAATTTATAACTTTAAACCAATTTTTTAACAAAAAATCACAAGCATATTTTCAGTTTTTTACGCGCTTCTGAATATGCAAACGCAGGCCTCCCGCGACGCGAGAACCGCCGCGCCGCGGCAAACAAAAATCGATAACTGCAAAGTTTGTCTGAAATTCCATCTTTTTAACATACATCGTCCAATTTATCCGGTTTATGAGCATTAACCGAAATTCCACCAACTTCCACAGTCTTATGAATAAGAGGCCGGGGGAAATTCAAATACGGATTGGCGTTTGTAAACACAAATGACATTTTGGCAATAAGCTCCTAAATTCAACTTAGTAATATTTTAAAATTCCTCTTACATTGTAGTTTTCAAAACTTTTTCCATACTTGGCTGTCAGAGGTTCAATCTCTCCGTCGTAAACGTTTTTGATAAATAACGCTCCAAAGATTATGTCCAAGGCGTTGGTGAAACGATTGAGTAGACCCATCTTATCTCCATTTGTGGAAAACATTGAAGGAACGTAGCTGGGAGCCAGCGGTTCTCCGATAAACCAGGAAACAAGGTCGAATTGAACACTTGACAAGGCGCCGATGGTTTTCGTTATGTTCAGGTGGTCGAATAGAGCTGAAATTGAGGGGTTACAGCCGAGTAGAAGGAAAAACTTCAATACTCTCATAATTTTGAAAGATATCCCCTCTTTTAGGATTTGGACTGCAACAGGTGCACGGTTACATGTTTGAGCTACCAGAAGCCAAAGCCCCGCTGCGCGAGTCTTCGCCTTCTGGGTTCGGCGGCCTTCGGCCGCCTCAATCTGTGATCGCGGCCTGTGGCCGCTAAGTAACGCAGACTTCGGCTGCTCAAATAGGCGGCCTTCGGCCGCTCATGTATGCAGCCTGCGGCCGCTTTGTTCTACCGATTCCAATGAAATGTTCTCCATGGTCGTGTGGGGGGAAATGAAGGGGTGTACCTCTCCGCATAAAACGTTGCGCTGCTAACGGACAGAATGACAACCCTCTAATGTTATAAAGCATTGGATTAAGAATACGTTACGGCAAAATGCGAGAGAGCGCGAGAAAACGAGAGACGCCAGAGTGGCGAGATTTTCAAACGGTATTTTCGAAAAAACTTCCGGCGCTCCTATTTCCGATAATTTTGCCTCAAAATTGGAAAAAGTATTGTTTCGTGAATCAGAATAATCAGATCTCTACAATTGTTACTGCAAAATTATCTTAAGCGATCCTCCTAGTTTCATTGTTGGTAGATTGTTTGGTTCTTTTAACTATAGTCTGTGTCCGAAAAACAAATGGCTTTCCTGAAATTTCGCACAAAAAGAAACATTGCTCAGGCGCTGTTTTGTCTGGTTTTTCCGCCCTCTCCTAGGAAAGCGCACTCCCTCGCGCGTCTGCAATTGGCGCCCTTTTTGATCTACTCGAAACGCGGCGGGACCAGATACCTAGAATCCTTTAAGGTGCCAAAGGGACGGTTGTTATTTGGACACAGACTATACAAATGCGTTCTTAAAACACCTTATCACAACATATAAACGTATTTCAGGTAATAAAACAGGGTACGTACCCTATTTTTTCCCTAAAAACATTTTGGAAAATAGGGTACGTACCCTATTTTATCCCCTTAAAAACGTTTTGTAAAATAGGGTACGTACCCTATTTTATCTCCTTAAAAACGTTTTGTAAAATAGGGTACGTACCCTATTTTATTCCCTTAAAAACGTTTTGTAAAATAAGGTACGTAGCCTATTTTTTCCCCTGAAAACATTTTGTAAAATAGGGTACGTATCCTTTTTTCCATAGAAACGTTAGTAAGTTCGAAATAAACAACTGATGTATATTTTTAACCACTTTATATCAAAAACCAACCTAGGCCACAAAGTGAAACAGGTTCCGCAATACCAACATCAAACTTTTCCGCCCGAAGAATTTCAATCAAATCGTCTTCTTTCAATAATTCTGAAAAAATAATTTTTAGCATAATATTGTAATTAAAAACTCACTTTCACATGAATAACTAATAGAAAGAGAGAAATTCCTGGCCACTTGAAGTAAGCTGAACGGATCTGGCTCCACTGTCCACAAATCTTTGTTCATTCCTTCGTTTCCAGCATCAATAATTTCCTTCACCCTGGGATCTTGGGCGACTTTTATCTGTTTTGCCTTCGATCTGATGTTTGTTTTGTCTTCCAGTTCGTGGTCAACGATTGGGAGAAGAACAGTCTGAAACATTATTAGTTTTTTTTTCAAAACGTTTTTCGAGAGCTTTTTTCTACTTTGATAAACGTATAGATCTTATTCTTCTGATTAACTAAAATACCCCCTTCCCCTATATGGAGCAAAATGAACCGAGTTATGAGCGCCTGAAGTTCTTCTCGAAATTATCGATTGAATAGCGCGTCACTCTTGCGTCTCTGTATTTCCCGCGCTCTCTCGCCGTTCTCTGCCGTGTAACCGTGCACTCTTTGCATTCTTCGGTCGTGTAACCGTGCACCGATCGCTGTCTAAATGTAAAGGGATATGTTTCAGAACTGTAGCAGAGATTCAATGAAGTTGATTTTGGAAAATCAATTTAAAATACAATTTACGAGGCCCTTACCACATCATGTCCTGCGTCGGCGAGAGTGTCGGCTATTCTTCCAAGAAAAGTAGCATGTGAATGCCCGAATAAAGGGGAATATACCAAAAATTTGTAAGAAAAACAATCTAAAAGATTATTTTTTTCAGTTTTCTTAGTTGTACCTGTAAATATAGCAAACAGGAGCAGAAAGTGTCGCATAAGTGCACCACGGCCTGTCGGAGTAATCAGGAAAAGGCCGGTCAACTGATAAAACCAATGGTGACATTTCCAGTGCTAACAAACACGCACACGCACACGCACACGCACGTAAAAACGTGAAGAAAGTTTATTTATGAATGATTGGGATCACTTCCACACTTGTTCTCTTGTGTGTTTTGCTGAAACTTCCTAAAAGAAAGCAAGTAAAAAAGATGTTTTCGGTATTCCGTAATGAAAATGTTGATGACAGTTGAATTAAAAGTGGAAGCGCTGAATGTGAAAGTGAAACTGCATAGACAATAGTTGATTCAATGGAAAACAGGCCAGTAAAAAAGGGAAAAATTTGGAGAATAGATGGCAAACGGGAAAATAAAATTGTGAATGTCAACTGAAAAATGTGTGTTTGACGAAAATCATCGATTGAATAGCGCGCCACTTTGGCTCCCTCGATTTCCCGCGCTCTCTCGCTTTTAACTGCCGTTTAACCGTGCGCCCTTTGCATTGCTCGACCATGTAACCGTGCACCTGTTGCAGTCCAAATTACGTAAAAGATATATATTTCAAAACTATCGAAACACACATTTTCCAAAAAGTTACCATTTCAAAGATTTCAATTTTCAATTTTACGCTGCCCTTTTTCTCGAATTGCGATGCTGTCGAGTAAGCGACAATATCAAATCGCGATGTAATTTTCTTGTGACTGGGCTCAGTTGCAAATTGTGGAACGCCATAACAACACCAGCGATGCAACCAACAACCAAAGCGAAAATACAGAACTGAAAAACTGTATTCACGGTGGCATTTTTTGAGAAAAGTAAGTGTAGCAGGCTAAAATTCAAAATGCGTGCGTTATTGTAACACTAAAACACACAGTGTCCATAACTATGTAGGCGTAGACTTCAGTAATGAGTGTGTGAGTGTGTGAGTGTGTGAGTGTGTGAGTGTGTGAGTGTGTGAGTGTGTGAGTGTGTGAGTGTGTGAGTGTGTGAGTGTGTGAGTGTGTGAGTGTGTGAGTGTGTGAGTGTGTGAGTGTGTGAGTGTGTGAGTGTGTGAGTGTGTGAGTGTGTGAGTGTGTGAGTGTGTGAGTGTGTGAGTGTGTGAGTGTGTGAGTGTGTGAGTGTGTGAGTGTGTGAGTGTGTGAGTGTGTGAGTGTGTGAGTGTGTGAGTGTGTGAGTGTGTGAGTGTGTGAGTGTGTGAGTGTGTGAGTGTGTGAGTGTGTGAGTGTGTGAGTGTGTGAGTGTGTGAGTGTGTGAGTGTGTGAGTGTGTGAGTGTGTGAGTGTGTGATCTCTGTCACAAAAAACAAATCAACCTGCTCCGTCAAAACAAGTTTTCGCACTTTTTCGGCCCTCCATTTTCAGAAAAAACGACACCAACTATTTTATTAAATAAACTTCACAAACAACAAAAAATCAATAAATATTACGTACGTATATACCCTTTAGTTGCTGCGTACCCGATCATGACAAACACAAAAGTGAGCCAATGAAAACTGTTTGCTAATGATGCAGTGTGGATCATCTCCGTATCGATTGACGTGGGAAAGTGACGTCAGATCCACTTCTAATTCGTTTTTCCTTCCATCGTAGAACATTGTAGCCTGAATTTTTCTGTATTTTAAAGAGATTTATAAATGTTCACCTCAAAAATAGCTCCATTGGGACTGGTCTCAATTTTCAGTTTGTAATGGGCAAATGAGGTCTTAGTTTTTCCTTTGAAAGAGGGAACAAATCCGTCCTTGTCCTTGACATTGTCGTATTTCAGAAGACTCTCGTTTGGAATCAGTCTGAAGATGACATTTAAACTCAAAAGGAAAAAGGCTCACTTTTCAGCGGAGATGATCTTTTTGAATTTCATCCGAGCACACAAATCACGGACTTTGGAGAGTTGGGAATCCATTGCGGAAACCAAGCCTTCGGCGATGATCTGAAATAAGGTCATTTTTCCCAACTATATTCTCAAGACGTGTGGGTATATTATGAAAAACCGTTTCCTGGCGCGGTTTCCATGCGGCCGCTCAGTTACGCGGCCTTCGGCTTCTTTGTTAGGCGGTCTGCGGCCGTATTGCGCCGTTACGCGGCCTCACGTTGGACACATGTGGACACGTCAAATCGGTGACAATTTCGACTTTCCATACCTTGGTCTGAATTCTGTCGGCTTCTGTAGTTGTGGCATTTTGCCAGTTGAGACATGTGCACCAGTGAGCTTCAACTCCAGCCTAGAAAGAGACATTATTTTGCAGAAAAAAACAGTGTGCGTGTGCGTGTGCGTGTGCGTGTGCGTGTGCGTGTGCGTGTGCGTGTGCGTGTGCGTGTGCGTGTGCGTGTGCGTGTGCGTGTGCGTGTGCGTGTGCGTGTGCGTGTGCGTGTGCGTGTGCGTGTGCGTGTGCGTGTGCGTGTGCGTGTGCGTGTGCGTGTGCGTGTGCGTGTGCGTGTGCGTGTGCGTGTGCGTGTGCGTGTGCGTGTGCGTGTGCGTGTGCGTGTGCGTGTGCGTGTGCGTGTGCGTGTGCGTGTGCGTGTGCGTGTGCGTGTGCGTGTGCGTGTGCGTGTGCGTGTGCGTGTGCGTGTGCGTGTGCGTGTGCGTGTGCGTGTGCGTGTGCGTGTGCGTGTGCGTGTGCGTGTGCGTGTGCGTGTGCGTGTGCGTGTGCGTGTGCGTGTGCGTGTGCGTGTGCGTGTGCGTGTGCGTGTGCGTGTGCGTGTGCGTGTGCGTGTGCGTGTGCGTGTGCGTGTGCGTGTGCGTGTGCGTGTGCGTGTGCGTGTGCGTGTGCGTGTGCGTGTGCGTGTGCGTGTGCGTGTGCGTGTGCGTGTGCGTGTGCGTGTGCGTGTGCGTGTGCGTGTGCGTGTGCGTGTGCGTGTGCGTGTGCGTGTGCGTGTGCGTGTGCGTGTGCGTGTGCGTGTGCGTGTGCGTGTGCGTGTGCGTGTGCGTGTGCGTGTGCGTGTGCGTGTGCGTGTGCGTGTGCGTGTGCGTGTGCGTGTGCGTGTGCGTGTGCGTGTGCGTGTGCGTGTGCGTGTGCGTGTGCGTGTGCGTGTGCGTGTGCGTGTGCGTGTGCGTGTGCGTGTGCGTGTGCGTGTGCGTGTGCGTGTGCGTGTGCGTGTGCGTGTGCGTGTGCGTGTGCGTGTGCGTGTGCGTGTGCGTGTGCGTGTGCGTGTGCGTGTGCGTGTGCGTGTGCGTGTGCGTGTGCGTGTGCGTGTGCGTGTGCGTGTGCGTGTGCGTGTGCGTGTGCGTGTGCGTGTGCGTGTGCGTGTGCGTGTGCGTGTGCGTGTGCGTGTGCGTGTGCGTGTGCGTGTGCGTGTGCGTGTGCGTGTGCGTGTGCGTGTGCGTGTGCGTGTGCGTGTGCGTGTGCGTGTGCGTGTGCGTGTGCGTGTGCGTGTGCGTGTGCGTGTGCGTGTGCGTGTGCGTGTGCGTGTGCGTGTGCGTGTGCGTGTGCGTGTGCGTGTGCGTGTGCGTGTGCGTGTGCGTGTGCGTGTGCGTGTGCGTGTGCGTGTGCGTGTGCGTGTGCGTGTGCGTGTGCGTGTGCGTGTGCGTGTGCGTGTGCGTGTGCGTGTGCGTGTGCGTGTGCGTTCGTCTCATTTACCTGTCCACAATTCCTATCAGCAGGTATCGGTCTCAACATGGACAGAGACCTCTTTCCCTTGTCCTGCTCCGTCCCAACGTCCTGCGGTAGCTTCAGAATATCCATAAGAGTTGCGTGTACATCAAACGGAGTCGTAAGACGATCTTTATTAATTTCCAAGTTTTCCTGCATCCTTTTGCCAATATCAGTGCTTCGGAATTTCGGAGGCAGTCTCACTGAGAACATTGGCAGACGCTACAATTTGAGATGAAATAGGGTATGGGTTGAATTTTTTACCTCTTCTAGTTGTCCTTGATGAGTGTCCCTGATTTTGGTGAATCTGTGACCGTGATCAGCCATAACGATAAGCACAGCATCATCTAAGAGTCCTTCATTGTCCATTGACTCGAGGGATTGAGCGAAATCTTCATCTTGAACCTAAAAAAGTGTTTATAAAAACGGGTTTGTTTCTTTTTGGGTCGTTTGGTTTTTTCATACCCATTTTCATAAAAGATACTGATGGTCCCTTAAACCCTTCTTTGTCGTCGTCACACGGAGTGTGTATGTGTGTGTCCTCACATTATCTCATCATGATTCGCCGGACAGATATCGTATGATCCTTTTTTTAGATCTTCAAGATCTTGCACTGTTTCACGGAGTTTTTGAGTTTTTGATGAACCTCGTTACAAACATTAAAAAAACATGAAGACAACATTTAGAATACACATCGTTTAACCAAAACAAGTTAAAGGCGAAATTCCAGTGGAAATAATTTTAAAAACTTGCCAATTCCTCATTAGCATATGATTTACACAAGCAAGGAAAACGCCCTGATGCTCCCTTTAAGACAGGGCATTCGGGGTCTCAGAATCGGGTTGACAGTTATATATCACTTCGAGATTACGGACATTTTTTTTAAAAAACTTTTTTTGTGCTCGTCACATTTTTAAAAACAAAATTGCAGTTAATACTTTTTGGGACCGCCTCAACGTTACTGTCGAGTTTTCAACAGAAAATAGGTGCTGATGAACCTTTTAACTGTTGTTTTGTAGTCATCACACTGCTTGTGCAAATCTCATTGTCTCATCGTGATTCGCTAGGCCCAGATCGTCCTATCTTTCAGTTAAATCTTTAAGATCTCGCATTTTTCCACGCAATGCTTGATTCTTTGATCAAACTCATTGGAACATGTTGCTTCACATGCTAAAAAAAGCAAAAGCTTCCTTTAGCAAATACGAGCATTCGATGAGCAAAAAACTTAACTTTTAACAGTGTTGGTCATATTTTTCCCGCCTTCTAAGTTAACGGTTAAAGATTGAGTTTTCAAACACAAATTTTCACTTTTCTTGGTTTTCTGGGTCCCGCGCGGAAGTACTCCCTGTTTGAGGGGTATATTTGAGGTAGTTAGGACAAATGCTACATGAAAAACACCACTTCTAAAGTTTTTGACCAATTTTAATACATTACAGTACCCTACCGTAACCCGGGTCAAAAAATCGATATTGACCTAAAGCTTCTAAAATGGCTCATACAAGCTTACAGTCTCTAGGAAAGTCAATGTCCAAATTCGAGTCATTTCAACTTCTAAAATATAGGCTCTAGGAAGGTTAGTGGCCGAATTTTAACCATTTCTGAGACTATGAAGTAGTAAATGCGCTGAGAGTTCAGAAAATCATATTCTACAACCCACCTCGACAAGATTGATATCATCATGGCTGAGAACTCCCTGATGCATCAGGAGGAACCGATCGACTTCTTTGTACTCCCTCAGGAACTCATGTCCATATCGGAACCACGACTTGTGGAAGGGCTCAGAACCGATGCACTTCAGAAATCTCTCTTTTCTGGCAGCCTCCACTTCTTTAAAATAGGGACGAGTGTAGTGATCAGTTGGGCTGTTTTTGAAGCCTTTCAGTCGATAGGTGAAGGTTCCTGGAACATGTAAGACCATAAAAAGAGAGAGAGAGACAATAAACACACCGATATTGAAGGCATCTTCTCCATAGAGGGTGACATAGCCGGCGTCGGAGAAATTGGACCAGGCGAAGGGATAAGCCTCATCGACATACTGGGCCTCGGGGAAACGCTTCCTGAAAACTCAATTCGTCTTTGTTTATGTATTTCTTCCGTGTGTGCGTGTGTGCGTGTGTGCGTGTGTGCGTGTGTGCGTGTGTACGTGTGTGCGTGTGCGTGTGCGTGTGCGTGTGTACCTTGTATTCGGCAGTTCCAATTCAGTCTTCCCCGTAAGAATCGGAATAAACGCCTGAGGCGTTCCATCTCCCACAATATTATATCCTAAAAATTAAATCATACAGCAATATTTCTTCAAACTTTCCATTTAACACCACGGCTCCCATGCTTTCTAATTGTTGAATAGTACTAGGCATTTTTCGACGGAAGTGCTGTTGACTCATGGAATCAAAACCGAACATTACCAAACTTAGACGGTCAACTCCTGATTTCTGACCCTTTGCATTTTCCTAGAAAATTTCAAATTAGAAATTGTATCAATTGTTACTTTTGCTTTTTTGACAACATTTTCCTTTTTCGCCACTGACACGAGTAATCCGTTCCTGAAAATAACAATTGAGTTGGATAAAATTACGCCGCTTACCAGTTTTTCTTCTGAAAACTGCATTTCACTTTCGCAAAATCGCTCGTCATTTTCTCTCCTTCTTTCAGCAAAATTTCTTTTTCATCTTTGTTTGTATAATCGGTATCTCTATCAAAATAAGTGATATGACAAATGGCGTCTTTTCTGAAAAATACTTTTTGTGCCAAAGAGAGAGAGAGAGACAGAGAGACAGAGAGAGAAACAGAGAGACAGAGAGAGCGACAGAGAGACAGAGAGACAGAGAGACGAAAAGACAGAGAGACAGAGAGACAGAGAGAGAGACCAACCTATCCTCCCTCTTTCTCATTTTCCCCTCCTTATCAATTGACACCCAATCCTCCTCAGTCGCAGTTTCCAAACACTTCAACGGCTCTGGTTTCTCAATAAACGGCATCATCTCAGCTCCAAACGTCTCTAATTTCGGAAAAGTGCAACCCTAAAACCCAATTTCAATCAGAAAAACCAAATGAACCTCACCTGTCCATCTAAACTGGCCTTCCTCCGTGCAACATCTTGCATTCCATCCCCTCCAACAACGACTATTTTGAGTCCGGCAGTTGAATTGTCTTCAAGAGATGTGTCAAAAAGTGTTTCTTTTTGAGTGGATGTAAACCCGATAATGCCAACAACTCCAAGAAGCAGTAGAATAATTTTAGCGTCTTTGGATCGACCCAGAGACCGAATTCTGAAAAAAAAGAGGTTAAAAGTACAACCTGGGACTTTTAAAAACAAAATAATGTTACGGTTTTTTAGATTTCGAAACCGCGCGCTTAGATTTTCTAAAGTCTCGGCGGCTCCAGAAAATATGAGGTGTTAGTGTGTGAATATTAAGGGTTTTTATGAAAGGTCAGAAAAACAAAAAATTGGGCTGAAAATTGGTATTTGACCTTCCTATGACTCAAATATAAATTAAAGGGACCGTCAGGGGCCTTTTTAAAATCTGAGTGAACCGTATTATTGAAGTGTAAGGTCTAATTGCCCCAGTTCAATTGAAAAAAATGTTTTCCAACGTCACTCCAAGCAACGTTTGTTTCCCAAAGAGTGTGATTAGAATACGATAAGCTTGGGATTTGGAAAGGACCCTGATATTCCCTTTAATTAAATAATTCGGTCAGATTAGGTTTGGTACCGGGATACGGTAAGTGATCGCTGGGTACTGTAGAATTTCAAATTTTCCGAAAACGCCAATTTATATTATACTCTTTTTTACCATTACGGGGTTTCAACAAGTTTTTTTTTTGTAAATTTCTAGAAAGATTCGTAATCGGGAAACTGTTTTGAAAAAATGAAGTCAATTTCCAAAAACCATAAAGTTTGGGATTCAGAAAACACAGAAAATTTTAAAATTTGGTTCGGGCTTTGGTTTCGACCAATTACAAATGTTTTATTATTTTTTTTTGGTTTTAACAATTTCACAAATCTACAGTACCCAGGGGCCACCTACAGTAACCCAGCATTCAAGAAATGGCTTCTATCCAAAAGTTCTGGAATTCACATCTATGTCATAAGATAGTGTAATTTACTATAAAAAAGGGAATGCAAAATACTAATTTCAAATTCAATTTTTTTTTTTTTCGTAATTTGGGCCTGTTTGAATCTTACTTCTAAAACTTCAAAAAAACAATTTTCTCCATTGCTGCCCGTTGTTTACGAGGCTCAGATTTCACTTTAAAAGTGACTGATTTACCAGATTTACAATTAATTCGCAAATATGGGAAATAAAAGGCGAATCCCATAAACCAAAAAAACTTACTGGAAAGTCATTTTGGGTCTCGTGTCTCTGCGATGGGGATCTTTTGTTCTTGTTTCGATGCACTTAAATTAGCCTGAAATTCCTTTATGATAGTTTAAGAATATTTAGAATACGAATGCTTCAAAGGATTGAGAGAGCACGCTGAATTTGTTGGAATGAGAATATATAGTGATTTTCTAGGATTTGGGAGCAACCCGGTTTCTAGCGAGTCTCGGCGAGAAATCAGGAGACTAGGAAAAAGTGCAAGATCTTAGAGATCGAAAGGACGATTAAAACATCGAAGAACAGCGGATCGAGATGAGACTTGTGAAGGGAAATAGAAGAATCTGCAACTGTGTCGGTCTCGCGCTGTCGGCAAGCTACTTACAAAGCGCGCACCCGATGGCAGAGGGGTAATGCCCTCGCTTAGAAATCTCGCGGCCCGGGTTCGAATCCACCCTCAGATTATTTGTTTTACTTTCAATTGTACAGCTTCATGAACAACAAAAATGCGTTTATGGTACATGTTTGCTCATATATAGCCCGAATCTGCTCTTAAATATGCTAAACCGAAAAAAAACGCATTTTTCAGAACTTTTGCATCACCGAAACCAACTTATCCCCCTTGAAATTTTTTGGTGTCAGAAGATGAAATATAGTTGACGCCAAACGGGCATCATTCCAATTTTTGCCTTTATTCTCTGTTGATGCTCAATGCGATTGCGATTTTATGCTAATATATCATCAACAGAGAATACTGGAACGAAATTGGCATGATGCCCGTTTGGCGTCAGCTATAAGTAAAAGGTTACGCGCATTTCAATGAACCTAAGGTCAGGAAATGCTTTTCCATATAACCAAGATTTTCATGAAAAAGTGAACACGTTTAGCGTTTTTTGGTGGTTTTCAGGTTATTATCTTTGTACACGCATTTTTACATTAAAAACACACATACGTAAAACAACATTATGCATCGTTTTCTTTTTTCAAATTGAAATTTAGTTTACGTTGAAGCGAGATACAAACAAAAAGGTATTTTCTACAGTAACTCAAGCTACCGTAATCTCAGTGGCCCAAAAACGTATTGATTCACATATAGTGCCCGCCAATCGTACTTCAGCGATTGTTGAAAACGAATGGGAATATTCTGATATTAAAATTCAAATTTCACATTACAACATCATAATATTCGGCTACAAAAGGGGCGTGGCCCCATTTTGGCCGAAGTAGGACTGGCGAGCAGTATAAACGAATGTATTTTAGGTTATATTGAAGATACCAGCCAATTCTAAAATCCTATATCACAATCGAATGAGATGAGCTCGAGTTTTATGAAAATGACGTCTTAGAACCACAGCTTCGGCGCAATTGCTAGACCTACAAGTCATCGCGGCGGGACCCAGTCCTTTAACCATCGATTGATTTTTTAAAAATATAAGTGTGACCCAGATTCTCTGCACGACACTTGTCGAAGAATCAAACATTCAAGGATCCAAGAAAAAAGTAGAAGACCCGAAAGATCTCAAAGACAATCGGAGATCGCGGATCAGATGATTGGTCGAAATGAGGCCCCAAGTGGGAGATCAAAGAGGCGTTCAGTAGTCGAGGGAGGTTATACAAAGTTGTTCTTGAAATGACTTTTTAAAAATGGGTTATTTTGGGTCGTTTTGGACATAAAAATAGCCCTTGAGCCAAATAAAATCGAATAGTTGGCAGCAGGCCGCGTCACGATTTTGGGCAAAACTACCGTAATCAAGAGTGGTCTACCGTAACCCGGAACCAAAAATCGAAAAATTTCCGAAAATTTCGAGTAATTTATAAGTGTTAAAAATTGTATTTTTCTGGAGGTTGAAAAAAAATCACCGACTCCGACGTGGATGAATCATCTTTTCATAAGTCTCTCCTAAAT
Source organism: Oscheius myriophilus (assembly GCA_964057215.1). Taxonomy (NCBI): domain Eukaryota; kingdom Metazoa; phylum Nematoda; class Chromadorea; order Rhabditida; family Rhabditidae; genus Oscheius; species Oscheius myriophilus. Next base: position 17,517,121 of record OZ059904.1, on the reverse strand, counting down.
TCTGAACAACAAAAAGTAAAGTTTGGGCTTTTTGAAAACGCTAGGCCTGAAAATTACTAAATTACTGCAAGCGTGGAGCACGCAATTCCGACTTCTGAGGATTGCCAGAAAGAAACCAATTCCAATTTGCAGTTTTCCTCCGAACCAAATTTAGTTTTCTAAGAAAGACCTTCCAAAACCAAGAATACAATATAAATATCTATGAAAAGTTTAAAAAAGCAATTCATTTTGAATGTTTAGAATATATATGAAGTATTACAGTTTGTAAACTGTGTTACAATTTTTTTTAAATTTTAAAACTGATTTCCAAAAACGCTTGGGCTATTTTTTCTTGCAAATTCCACACAATGTCCAACAAGAATTCTGAAAAAAAAAAGTACGATATCTCCAAAATCTCGACGAACGCAGTACGAACGGGCCGAAAAAATCTCGAAGGGCGTTCTGTCTTCGAATTAAATCGGGCTTTTGTTCGGTTAATTGTTTTCGTAGCCCTATTGATTACTTCTTTGTACAATTGAAAAGAAGGTGTGGGAATTGGTTCTATGAAATAGAATGAGATAGAGAGAGAGAAGAGAGAGACGCAGAAACGCAGAGACGCAGAGACGCAGAGACGAGACATGCCAGGCGGGTAGAGAGAAGAGAGACTAAATCTTGCTAAGGAGAAAGACAGAGAGACAGAGAGACAGAAAGACAGAGAGAAAAACAGAGAGACAGAGAGAGAGACAGAGAGAGAGAGACAGAGAAACAGAGAGACAGTTTGTGAACTGTATTACAATTTTTTAAAATTTTTAAAACTGATTTCCAAAAACGCTTGGGCTATTTTTTCTTGCAAACTCGGAAAATAAGTACGATATCTCCGAAATCTCGACGAGCACAGTCCAAACGGACAGAAAAAAATTTCGAAGAGCGTTCTGCCTTCGAATTAAAGGGATCGTCGGCTGCCTTTTCCAAATCGCATGCTAATGAAGACTTTACAAGCATTTTGCGCATAACCGTTGGCTGGAGCGGTGTTCGAGAAAATGATTCAAATTAAAATGACTCGATTTGCATACTGTTCATTTCCAAAAGGCCACTGACGGTCCCTTTATGATCGGGCTTTTGTTCTGGTAATTGATTTCATCGCCCTATTGAATACTTCCTTGTACAATTGACAAGACGGTGTGGGGATTGGTTATATGAAATATGAAGAGATAGAGAGAGCGAGAGAAAGAGAGAGAGAGAGAGAGGGAGAGAGAGAGAGAGAGAGAGAGACGCAGAGACGAGAGACGCCGGGCGGGTCGAGAGAAGAAAGACATCATCGTGCTAAAGAGAGAGAGAGCAAGAGAGAAATAGAGAAACAGAGACAGGCAGACTGGGAGACGGAGAGATTGAAACATGCTGAGAGAGAAAGAGAGGGAGAGAGAGAGAGAGAGAGAGACAGAGAGACAGAGTTTTTGTGTCTTTTTTGACTCTAAGACCCTTTCTGGAGTGAACATTATCTGGAAAATCTGGGTGCGCGTAGTGCAATCAGACAACATGGATCTAGTGGCGTTTCATGATCACTACGGATCAAGATCGAAAAATCGAAGCCTTTGTTGGGCAGATCTTTAGTTTGCTTTTTCAATAGACCGAATAACTGTGCGCAGAAAATTGAGATGAAGAATGAAGAAAAGGGTGGGGACTATACTGCACTTAAATTGAGACATTCGTGCTCGGAAACTCCCGAAACCATTAATTTATTTTTCGTGGCAACGCGCTGCTCATCTCCATTCAGCTGGTCAAACAATTCATACCTTTCGCGATGATCCGCAAAAGATGCAAACAAGCGTCCTGCATGCAAGGGTGGCTGATCAGCGGCCCGCCCCGGGCCGGCCCTAATATTTTAAAAATCTTGTTTCATATGTAACTCTTTTCAAAGTCAACATTTTAAAGTTATGTTTGTTGCAAAACATAGTTCTAGTTGTGGAAAACAAATTGTGTGAAAGAGGATTGCAACCACCCTAGACAAACTTTGTATGTTTTTCATGGCCGAGCTGTATGAAGTCCGATCTGTAGTCCATTCGATTGGAACCACATATGTACAGCTATCGCCAAATTGGCATTCTGCCAAAAACTGCCTGATTGAAGCCGCGGAGAGGAAAGACCGAAAAATTGGAAAAATGGACCAAAAAAATATACGATTTTCGTATGGATATTTTCCATTTCGGTTAAAGAACGAGGAACCGGCCACACGGATGGTCGCAGAAAAGGACAGATGCCGGAAAACACTCTCTTTCTCTCTCTCTCTCTCTCACTCTCTCTCTCTATGTATACATATATTTTTCTCCCGTCTATCTCTAAATATCACCTATTTCAGAAAGTGGAGTAGGCTATTTCTATCACTCATTCTCTCACTCTTTAACCCACTATTTCACTCTCTTACCGTCGCTTTCTCTAACACACACACACTCTCTCTCTCTCTCTAACTGATATTTCTCTTTTCTCTAAGTCCCAAGTCTCTCCCTCTATCTCTCACTCACTTGTGTAACAATTTCTTTTTCTCTCTAACTTCATAACTCTCTGTCTCTGTCTCTAACTTCATAACTCTCTGTCTCTGTCTCTGTCTCTAACTTCATAACTCTCTGTCTCTGTCTCTGTCTCTAACTTCATAACTCTCTGTCTCTGTCTCTGTCTCTGTCTCTGTCTCTGTCTCTGTCTCTGTCTCTGTCTCTGTCTCTGTCTCTGTCTCTGTCTCTGTCTCTGTCTCTGTCTCTGTCTCTGTCTCTGTCTCTGTCTCTGTCTCTGTCTCTGTCTCTGTCTCTGTCTCTGTCTCTGTCTCTGTCTCTGTCTCTGTCTCTGTCTCTGTCTCTGTCTCTGTCTCTGTCTCTGTCTCTGTCTCTGTCTCTGTCTCTGTCTCTGTCTCTGTCTCTGTCTCTGTCTCTGTCTCTGTCTCTGTCTCTGTCTCTGTCTCTGTCTCTGTCTCTGTCTCTGTCTCTGTCTCTGTCTCTGTCTCTGTCTCTGTCTCTGTCTCTGTCTCTGTCTCTGTCTCTGTCTCTGTCTCTGTCTCTGTCTCTGTCTCTGTCTCTGTCTCTGTCTCTGTCTCTGTCTCTGTCTCTGTCTCTGTCTCTGTCTCTGTCTCTGTCTCTGTCTCTGTCTCTGTCTCTGTCTCTGTCTCTGTCTCTGTCTCTGTCTCTGTCTCTGTCTCTGTCTCTGTCTCTGTCTCTGTCTCTGTCTCTGTCTCTGTCTCTGTCTCTGTCTCTGTCTCTGTCTCTGTCTCTGTCTCTGTCTCTGTCTCTGTCTCTGTCTCTGTCTCTGTCTCTGTCTCTGTCTCTGTCTCTGTCTCTGTCTCTGTCTCTGTCTCTGTCTCTGTCTCTGTCTCTGTCTCTGTCTCTGTCTCTGTCTCTGTCTCTGTCTCTGTCTCTGTCTCTGTCTCTGTCTCTGTCTCTGTCTCTGTCTCTGTCTCTGTCTCTGTCTCTGTCTCTGTCTCTGTCTCTGTCTCTGTCTCTGTCTCTGTCTCTGTCTCTGTCTCTGTCTCTGTCTCTGTCTCTGTCTCTGTCTCTGTCTCTGTCTCTGTCTCTGTCTCTGTCTCTGTCTCTGTCTCTGTCTCTGTCTCTGTCTCTGTCTCTGTCTCTGTCTCTGTCTCTGTCTCTGTCTCTGTCTCTGTCTCTGTCTCTGTCTCTGTCTCTGTCTCTGTCTCTGTCTCTGTCTCTGTCTCTGTCTCTGTCTCTGTCTCTGTCTCTGTCTCTGTCTCTGTCTCTGTCTCTGTCTCTGTCTCTGTCTCTGTCTCTGTCTCTGTCTCTGTCTCTGTCTCTGTCTCTGTCTCTGTCTCTGTCTCTGTCTCTGTCTCTGTCTCTGTCTCTGTCTCTGTCTCTGTCTCTGTCTCTGTCTCTGTCTCTGTCTCTGTCTCTGTCTCTGTCTCTGTCTCTGTCTCTGTCTCTGTCTCTGTCTCTGTCTCTGTCTCTGTCTCTGTCTCTGTCTCTGTCTCTGTCTCTGTCTCTGTCTCTGTCTCTGTCTCTGTCTCTGTCTCTGTCTCTGTCTCTGTCTCTGTCTCTGTCTCTGTCTCTGTCTCTGTCTCTGTCTCTGTCTCTGTCTCTGTCTCTGTCTCTGTCTCTGTCTCTGTCTCTGTCTCTGTCTCTGTCTCTGTCTCTGTCTCTGTCTCTGTCTCTGTCTCTGTCTCTGTCTCTGTCTCTGTCTCTGTCTCTGTCTCTGTCTCTGTCTCTGTCTCTGTCTCTGTCTCTGTCTCTGTCTCTGTCTCTGTCTCTGTCTCTGTCTCTGTCTCTGTCTCTGTCTCTGTCTCTGTCTCTGTCTCTGTCTCTGTCTCTGTCTCTGTCTCTGTCTCTGTCTCTGTCTCTGTCTCTGTCTCTGTCTCTGTCTCTGTCTCTGTCTCTGTCTCTGTCTCTGTCTCTGTCTCTGTCTCTGTCTCTGTCTCTGTCTCTGTCTCTGTCTCTGTCTCTGTCTCTGTCTCTGTCTCTGTCTCTGTCTCTGTCTCTGTCTCTGTCTCTGTCTCTGTCTCTGTCTCTGTCTCTGTCTCTGTCTCTGTCTCTGTCTCTGTCTCTGTCTCTGTCTCTGTCTCTGTCTCTGTCTCTGTCTCTGTCTCTGTCTCTGTCTCTGTCTCTGTCTCTGTCTCTGTCTCTGTCTCTGTCTCTGTCTCTGTCTCTGTCTCTGTCTCTGTCTCTGTCTCTGTCTCTGTCTCTGTCTCTGTCTCTGTCTCTGTCTCTGTCTCTGTCTCTGTCTCTGTCTCTGTCTCTAACGGACAGTCACAGATCCACAGATTTTAGACATCGATTTGTGACTGTGATTTGTGATTTGTGACTTTCGGTTGATGCAAAACACTTTGCCCCGAGCGGGATTCGAACCCGCGACGGATTTCTCCGTACGATCATAAGTCGTGTGCCTTAGACCACTCGGCCATCGGGGCGCAGCGCTGAATTGGGGCAACTTCCATACTACTCGCTCGATTTGACCTGTTTTTCAAATGAAAGCGAGAGAAAATGTAAATAAAACTGAATAGTTTCCTGTAACCTGGATTTCAGTGAAAAATATAGTTTTAGAACTTTCATAAATGCAAGAGTGATTCATAAATACAAAGCGGCAAAATCATTCTGGTCTGAAAAGTTTGTAGCGAAGAATTCATTATTTTGGCCCAGGATTAAAACAGCTAGCATGGAACTTCAAGCAGTTATATATTTAGAAGCCTAAATTTAAGTAGCCATTGTTAAAATTACAGTTACAGCCTTAATTGAGCGAGTAGTATGGAAGTTGCCCCAATTCAGCGCTGCGCCCCGATGGCCGAGTGGTCTAAGGCATACGACTTATGATCGTACGGAGAAATCCATCGCGGGTTCGAATCCCGCTCGGGGCAAAGTGTTTTGCATCAACCGAAAACATAATTTTCAGTAACATTTCTTTGAAAATGAACGTTCAATTGGTATAACTCGTGAAAGGACTAAACATTCTCATTTTTTGTATTTCAGAATAGTTTCCGTTGCAATATTGATTTATTAAAATAAAAATATCACCCAAACTAAACTAAAATACACATTGTATGATCGTGTAACTTGAGTAATTTTAAAATCAATAGTTTCGCCTTCATATGGAAAAGTTATATCCACTTTATTAGCCACGATAGTGAAAGATTTATTCTTCGCTGGAAATATGCTGAAATTCAAAATAAAGTGAATTTTTCTATTTTACACTATGCCGAACCTCAATTCTACACTGTTTTCCGAAATATCTGTAACGTTGAACACGTGTTCCTGATTTCTACTAATTTCTTCTGGCCGAAAAGTGAATTGATATTCGAAATTTATATTTTGGATTCCTGAAAATTGAAAAATATGGAATTTTAAGATCGACTTACGTCTGCCTAATTTTCCATTTTTAGTGGCGTCAGATTTTATGAAACCAATTCGACGGTCACGGGCCATTTCCCAATTTGCTGAAATAAAAATCATCAGTTTGTCCGTCTATGCGAAAACTTTAAAAAAAAACAAAAGTCCTTCCGTATCCCGGGGCCAAAAATCGATAACGACCCAAATTCTTCAAAATAGTATTTTTAGGCCAAAAAACGTTTTTGAAAAAGATTGAGAAATTTGCGACAATAATTAGGAATGACGTCTTTCAAGGTAAAGGGTTTTTCACATTTTACGAAAAACCTCCACTAACTTTATTGTCATTTTCGCTTTCAATTTTGAGAAAAAAAAACTTTTTTGCAGCTGAATTTTTGTTTACTGAAACTAGTGCGAAAATTTCTTGAACATTACAACGTTGTTGCTTGCATTTGCGAAAATGCCCGAAAGACATTCAAAATTCAACAAGCATGAAAACCAGTTTTAGCTTTAGAAAGAAGATACAAAATTACTTCTAGGAGTGCATGATAATTGAAAACCAATAATTGTTTTAAAAGTGATAATTTTTAGCGTTTATTTTGATTCACTTTTGCTATAATGCTTCGATTTTTCTCTTTTTAAAAAAAATTGTATTGACTTTTAAAAAGTTTTTAGTTTATAAAAAGTTAATAATGTTGTACCCTCTTTTAATGCAATTACTTTTCTTTTTTTTTTTTTGACAATTTTTGATTTTTGACTGTGTTTCGGGCATTTTTTGAAAATGCAGACCGCAAAGTACAAAAAATTTCGCACCATTTTCAGTGAACGAAAATTATGCTACTAGTAACATTTTAAGCTTACGATTACTCGTAAAAACGAAAATTTTTTTCCCGTAAAATGATGAAAAAGCTGTCTTGTTGACTTTTCTGGGACAATTTCGATTTACGTAAGTTACCATTCTGGCACAATGTACGAAACATCTTGTTGTAAAATTGTATATCGAATACATTTTTCAAAACTGAGAAAATCTTATTTTGCCACGAGATATGAACATTGAAAATCATCAAACAAAACCTACACTCTTCAAGATCCGTCGTAACAGAAATACAGAGCGTATAATCAGAATCTCTCGCAAAATGAAATGTTCTAACTTTTCCACCAAACTTTTGTGGAAGTCGGTGATCAGAATTGGCCAGGTCATTAAATCTGAGCAGTAGGTCAAAATGAATTGTTATGACCTACTCGTATTGAGTGATTATATTCCTCGGGTTTTCAAAGTTTAAAACAGTTTTGAAAACTTTTTTGAAAACAATTTTGTAAACCTTTGTTAAACGCAATTTCAATCTAGATTTCCTTCCCAATGGACAGTTATGTGGAAATCGAACTGGATTTAAAACATTTTGGCCGCGATGGCTATTTTTGGTTCTACAATTTTCACGTTCCCAACATGTTGTATGAAAATTGCTAAAACCTTGCATTAAAATGAGAAATTTCAGTTTGGATAAATCTGGTTCTGCGGAAATCTACGCCAGTTATCCACCACCAAATGTTACAATTAGCATTGAAACTGGATTTGTGGTTAAACCAGGAAATGGGAGTGGCGTTGAATTTGTGAATAATCCTGGAGAGCCAATTCCAACTATTAGGAAGATGTTTGCTCGCCTTCGGCCAAGTAATTAAGACGCGGTTTCAGTAAGATTCGAGCAGACCAGTGATATAGAAAAAAAATCGGATTTTCTAAAAACTTGCGTGGAGCCTTCCTATGACCCCTAGATGAAATCCTAACACTTTTGGGCCCTGGCGATTTTTTCTTTCCCGGGTTACGGTAGTTTAAAGTTGAATATGGTCGAAATTGAAGTTGTACGAGAAATGCATATCATACATGTTTTCTGACAAGAAATGCAATTTAAAAAACAATGATGAGCAAATAAATTACGATTTCTTAGTGCATAATAAAGTTGAGGGCAAAAAAATGTAGATTTTTGGAGTTTTTGCTGCTTCTCTGAAAAATTTTCAATTGGGGTAAAAGGCTAACTATTATAGTTCAATTGTTGAGATTGTTATGCACAACTGTGCTTTTAACACCAAAAAATCAGTAGACACTCAAGGTCTCAAAAATTCGTTTGAAAAAGTATCAATTTTTTCGGTCCAACTATGCTTGCTTGTGTGACTACTTGTATCCTTTCTGTCCCTTTCTTTCTCTCCATCCCTCTTTCTCTCTTTCCCTCTCTCTCTATTTCTCTCTTATCTCTCTCTCTCTTCTCTCTATGTCTGCTCGTTCTGCATGAAAAACTTTTCTTCTGATTCTTGCCTGAAATCTTTCTCAATCGCGCGCATCATATCCCGGGTAGACTCTACTTGGATGATGTCTCCCTTCTCGAACACCCCGATTACCACTTGTACTAGAGTCTACCCTGCGCCTAACAACCACTGCCGCCGATAAAGACACACACTCGCTAACAAATACCCGCATGGCAGCCGTTGCTTTTCGTTTTCATCGATTTTTATGTGTTGCTATGGCATTTTCTGCATAATCCACATGTTTAAGATCTTCCTTTTTATCCACAAAAAAATTAATTTCGTTTTTTATTCGGTTTTGAGCTTTTTCTGTTTAATTTTTTGATTTTTCAGAATGACTTGCTGCAGCTGCTGTAGTTTGTATTTGGTTCTACCGGTTTTGGCTTTCTTCATTTACAAGTACTTCTGTGCGAAGAAAGACAAGCCTGAGGTATGTTTGGCACCTCTCTCTCTCTCTCTCTCTCTCTCGATTTCTCTCTTTAACTCTCTCTCTCTCTAACTCTTTTTCTCTGTCTTACTCTTTCTCTCTCTCGGTCTTTTCTATTTCTCTGCCTAACTCTCTCCCTTTCTCTAACTCTGCCACTCTAAATCTATTTATACCACTTTTTCTCTCCCCTTCTAACTCTCTTTCTTCCAAAGTCTCTTTATCTCTCTCTACTTCTCTAACTCTCTTTTTCTCTCTCACAGTCTCTCTTTCTCTCTCTGTTTCTATTTTAACTCTCTCTAACTATCTAACACTGTCTCTCTTACTATGTGTCTCTCCATCTTTCTCAAACTTTCTTTAACTCCCCTTATCACTCCCTCAATATATATATATATCTCTCTCTCTCTAACTCCTCTTTCTCTCAAACTCCCCCTCTTCATCTTTCTTACTCTAATCTCAGTCTGTCTCTTTCTATGTGTCTCTCCTTCTCTTCTTAGACCACAATGAAACATCACATTTTCACAACACGTCTTGCAATGAAGATTGTCGTAAACACCCTTATCACCACCTGCATACATTCTGCTTATTTACCAATTCCAGCTCTTGGAGAAGAACTTCAAAAAAGATGTAGTCTACCTTTACCAGTTCCCTCGTTCTAAGACGGTCCCGAATGTTTCTCCTTTCTGCCTAAAGTTGGAGACTTTCCTCAGGGTCAACAAGATTTCGTATGAGGTAAGTATAATGCTAGTTTATGCAAAACAATGACATATGTTTAGGTCAGAGATTCTGTATTGACCCGTTCCCAGCACGGACTTTTGCCTTTTGTTGAGCTCAATGGGGAACACATTGCCGATTCGCAGATTGTCTATGAAAGACTGAGGAAACACTTTAATGTCAAGGTATTGAATTTTTGAAATATTTAAAGGAAATGGAATTTTTCAGCTTTTGCCTAGTGCCAATGATGAAGCTGCTTCAAGGGCTGTTTCAAGGATGGTGGAAGGACATACTTTCTAGTAAGTTTGGGTTCGAATTTTAAAAATGCTGGTTTCCTCGACACGTGATTCACGCCCTGCACACGCACACGTTAAAACGATGCACCATGTCGCTACCGCAGAGAAAAATCAAGTCACGGTGGTTTCAGCGTTCTCTACAAATACAAAATCCTTGATTCGTCTGAGAAATTCGTACAAACCTTTGCCAACGACATCGGAGTCCCCTCTTTCCTCCTTCCCCTCCTTCAACCCATCTTGGCCTTTGGCTTCAGACGCAGAGTAATCTTCAACCCATCTTGGCCTTAAATGTGTAACTGAACCGATTCCAGGCAACCGATCGCATTCACGGTTCTCTTGGAATGTTCTCCGACGCTGAGTTTGACCAGCTCATGCACAGTGATTTCGACGCTCTCCGGGATATTCTGGGAGATAAGAAGTTCCTCTTCGGCGATGAAATGTCGACGGTTTGTGAAAAAGTTGTCATAAATTAGTTAATTTTCAGGGAGACTACGCTGTTTTTGGAATCCTTGCTACGTCGTACTATCTTCCATTTGAAACGGAGATTTCACGAGTTATGAAGAGCGAGTACCCCACTCTGGTAGGCTACTGCGAGCGAATTAAGAAGCTGGCCTTTGAGAAGGACTTCACAAAGTTGTAAATATGGTAAAAATCCAATAAAGGCTGTATTTAATCTACATAATGGTGTAGGTGTGTGAGTGTGTGAGTGTGTGAGTGTGTGAGTGTGTGAGTGTGTGAGTGTGTGAGTGTGCGAGTGTGTGAGTGTGTGAGTGTGTGAGTGTGTGAGTGTGTGAGTGTGTGAGTGTGTGAGTGTGTGAGTGTGTGAGTGTGTGAGTGTGTGAGTGTGTGAGTGTGTGAGTGTGTGAGTGTGTGAGTGTGTGAGTGTGTGAGTGTGAGTAAAAGTTTACGCATTTGTCAATCCAATTTCCAGTTTTTTAAACTTTGTTATCGGGTGCAAATGACTTCTGAAACCCCCGTTCTACTGTAGCGGGCAGTAATTACAACTGGCGCTGTTCTAGGATTTATAGCGAAGCACTATAATCCAATTGTACTCAATCTGTACCACTGGGGTCAGAATACAAAAAGTTACTCAGAAACTCTCACGTTTCACCGTTTTTAACGGATCCCACAGGTTGTGCACTGGTGGTCCAGTGGCATCATGTCCGCCCATGAGATTTTCGACCTGGGTTCAACTCCTTCCCGATTCTGTTCTCTTTTTTGGCTTTGAACCTTGATATGTCTGCAAGTGGCATTCTTATAAAAGTGTTCCCCTTCTTTTCCAAAGGGGACAGCTGCGAAAACCACCTGTGAAATGAGATTCGTCGGCCTATTTTCGCATTAGCACTTCAGCCCCCACAAGTTTCCCCTTTGGATGACTTTTCCGTTGTTTTCGTACAAATACAAATATCATATTACATTTTTAGCCGATATGTCCAACGAATTAGCGCTTGAAATGGTGGAAAAAAAGATTTTCATGAATAGATCCCATCCTTCCATGGTTGCAATTGACTCAATCGTTTACCCAATGGAAATGTTTTATTGTGTTGTTACTTTTATAGCGTTGCCTAGTTATTTGATTCTATCTCGGTTTGCAAGGAGATTTCACCCTCTTTTGAGGTAGGTTTGCACCATTTGGCCTGCTGGGGGATAAGCGCGGGCGGTCGGTGCGCTTACACGCATCGGTGGTTCAGTGGTAGAATGCTCGCCTGCCACGCGGGCGGCCCGGGTTCGATTCCCGGCCGATGCAATTCTTTTGTTTTCTGCAAATCCACCACGGAAACAACTATGTTGTTTCGGAACAGGTGCGAGATCAATTAATCTTTCGGCAACTATGTTGATTATTTTTCCGCTGCATAATGATTTCAAGCTGTTGTTTATGACCAATGACATCATACCTAAAAATGAAGTCAACTTTCCTAGAAAACAGCCTATTTAAGGATCCAATTACTCTTCTTTCTATTAGAACTATTCGTGGCAATGTTCGCAAGAGCATTTGTGGTGATTCCAAGGTTCCTTCATGGTATTTCTATTTACAAACTTTTATAAAAGTGAAATTTTCAGGCTGGATTCCAATTCTACCGTACCCCTGGGATATGGTAATCGATATAATGGAAAGTCTATCGATTAATGTACTTTCCGTGCTGAATATGACCGCCTGGTTGATTCCTTTTGAAAGGCTAATTGCAGCCGTAAAAGTTAAAACTTATGAAATTGAGTTCAACAAACCAATCTATCAGATATTCCTATCAATTCTCCTTGTAAGTGCATTCAATTAAGAGATAATTACCCTGCCTAGACAATTCCTTCTTTATGTGTTAATTGGTTGCTCTATTGGTCGGGAGTGTTCCATACTTTTAGAGATACGACTGTATGGCATGTTTATAACAGTATCATCGCGGCGTTTTATATTGTTGGATTTTTTGTAAGTGGGATGGGTCAAATTAAATGGGAAAGACTTCTTATAATAGGGATTTTCAAATCGTTTCAATATAAATTTCGTTGTAAATATTGATTTCTAAATTCATTAATAACATAATTGAAAAGATGATGTTTCGGCGATTCTGCACGTTTACACGGCCGCGCAATGCAAACTCGGCGGAGACAAGCGAGAGAGCACGGGAAATCGAGAAGCGGCAGAGTGGCGCTCGGTTCGAACGATATTTTCGCCAAAACTTCACGCGCTCATATTTCAGTTCATTTTACTCCAAAAATGGAAAAGGGGTACTTTTTTGAACCAGTAGGAATAAATTTATACATTTGTCGCAAAACAGAAAAGTCTATCTTTTTTCGGAAATCATCTTTGAAGCATTTACAATGCTAGTCTGTTTTTGTCTCTGATTTCAAAAATTACTTTTGTTTCGACGCGTTTTCGAGAGCAGCCGTTTCCAAGAGAGATGTTGCAGAATCTTATTTCAATCAGAATGACGTGATTTGCAGAATGTTCATTTCCAATCTGCAAAAACAGAAAGTGGGATCAGAAGTAAACGGAATAGATCAAAAACATCAAACCGAAATTGACTCAAAATGCTGCAATCTTACTAATATAACCCACCAATCATAAAAAACACCGATTTTTGACATACATAGCTGTCGCCAAATCGGAATCCTGCCAAAACAGGCTTAATAAGCATTCATGCGAAAAACAGGCGAAAAATGCGTGCAAAAAGCGGCTTTGTCTGGTTGACGGATATAATATCTTATTCTCCTGATACAGAAAGGACCGTTTCTCTATTTTATGGAGGAAATTGAACCGAAAAAAGTGCGGATGAAGTTTTTGACTAAATATCGATTGAATAGCGCGCCACTCTGGCGTATCTCGATTGCCCGCGTTCTCTCGTCCTCTGTGCCGTGCAACCGTGTGCCGGTTGCAGTACAAATTATAATTATACACAATCTAACTTTCAGACAATGGAGGCAAGTCGAATAATTTCTCAACGCCACCTTCAACAAGCAATACGAAAACTCTCCACAACCTATCAATGCAAAGAAAACATTTTAGTTAGTGAAATAATTTAAAACTGTACAAATTAAAATTCCAGGTCGTTCAAATGATTCGCCCTATCTTTATTCTTCTCTTCCTAGCTCGTGGCGTCGAATTTTTCATGCAGATTTACATTTACTATGTTGGCTTTTCGCATGGGGCCGTGCCTCTGAGAATTGTCGCTGTTGTTTATGATTCAGTAAGTTGGTTTTATATTTTTGAAAATCAGTCAATTTCAGTCGATTACCCTGACATTTATGCTAATTCCTCTTATTCTTATCAAATGTCACCCTAATCTGACAAGGTTTAATCGACAGGCGACTGTCAATATGAGAGCGGATGGAGAGTTGTATTTCAAAAAGTTGATGGTTGAATGGAATTAATGAAACTTTTTTTTCGTTTCTTTCCGAAAACATCTCCCATGGCACCGTCATTTCCAATTTAAAAAATACCCCGATGTTCCCATAATTACACTCCAAAAAGATCCCTTAGGGTTCCACAGTTCCACTCCGTAAATATCTCCAATGGTCTCACTGATGTATTAAAAAAAAATTCTGATGAAAAATTTCGAAATCGTCACAAATGGTCCCACTCTTCCAACTCAAAAATCTCATGTGTTCCAATTTTTGGATGAACAAGTGAACCTACCAGTTTCTTTCACCTCTCTCAATTCGTTTCTAATGTTATTCAAGTCATCTTTCAGCTCATCCACTGAAAAATAGCTAGTTAGATCAGAAAAGGCGATACCATATGGAGGCCTCAAAGTGTTAGATCTTTCCACCCTAGTCACTGCAAGAATCTCGATCAGCTTTTCATTCTCCTTTGTCAGTTTCTTTATAATCTCCTCTTGTACCACTAAAAAAACAGGAAATAGTAAAAGTATGCTCACTTACTGGCTGCAGCGACGACTGTTTGTCTGCTAGTCGTAATCTCAGTGTTGTCCTATTCGATTGTGAATCACCACAAATATGAAGTAAACAGAACTGTTCATTGTCAATCGAAAAAAAACTTGTAGAACGGCACGCGCATCGAAGATTACAGCTGTGAAGGAAGTTCACATAATGAGAAATGATTTTTCACATGGTAGCGAAAACAAGAACGGGTTTCTGAGAAGAAAAAACTGAATACGCTCTGCTAATTTTAGCTAAGTAGCGGTCGCCGCGTATTTCACCCGTTTGCACTTAGTTGATGCCGGTGGTCCCGTGGTGTAGCGGTTAGCACTCAGGACTCTGAATCCTGCGACGGGAGTTCAAATCTCCCCGGGACCTTTCTTTTGCTTTTACTCTTTTTAGTCCAACTGAGACATTTACACGTAATCCACACAATAATTTTTCATTTTGCGTTTTTTCCTTTTATTTTAAATGGATATGCAACATTTCATTTGAAACCGTTTATCCTTCAGTAACGGGGAGACCCAGATTGAACATGTGAGGAAGAACGGAAGATATGTTTTTTTCGCCAAGGAGAGAAGACCTGTCTGTAGGATTTTATGGAGAGTAGGGGAATAAGTCCGTTTAGTAGTGGCATTGTGAGGTAGATAAAAAAGCGAATGCTTGCGAAATAACGGCCCTCGGGAATGTAAGAACGGAAGAAAAACATTACAATAGTGCAGAGGCCAAGGATCGGGATTGAAATAAGCAGGGTTAAGGTCTAAAACAAATTTGTTGAGTGCTTAGGGACACACCGGATTGTCTATGTTTCTAATGAAGAAATTTAAAGTTGGCGCGCACCCGAACTGCTAACTTTGCAGGGCCGAGTTTTCGCAATAAAGTAATGAACCTTACCGAAGTCATACGTTTATGCAGTTTTTTGGTTGATGTGGAGGAAATCATGCTTAGTTCTTCTTTCCAAATTTTGATGGTCATATGACGTAGGATAAGAGATACGAAAACAGCCGCGAACCAGAGAAACGCAGCCGTTTTCACAGAGACCCTTTGCTGAAACTGGAATTCATCTAAACCATTTTGACGTTTACCTGCCAGTTATCCAACATTGCGAATACGATTGAGTCTTCGTCTGAGATTTCTTCCGTTTCTGTGAAATTTGACAGCGTGAG
This sequence comes from Oscheius myriophilus, assembly GCA_964057215.1. NCBI lineage: Eukaryota > Metazoa > Nematoda > Chromadorea > Rhabditida > Rhabditidae > Oscheius > Oscheius myriophilus. The sequence goes on along the minus strand of OZ059904.1, from coordinate 17,502,066 downwards.
AGCCTAAAGGAGAGTTTCACAATGGGTACCTTGATCTCAGTCTCACGAAAAACTCACTTAACCTATAGCGTCCGCCAACCGTATTTCGGCGGTTTTTGGAAATTAGTCAGATTATTTTGATGTTGACATTCAAATTTCCCATTATTACATCAAAATAGTGGGCTACAAAAGGGGCGTAGCCGTAGGATGGGCGAGGAGTATATTTCAGACTTGAAAAGGTAGAAAAGAAGAATTCGAAGATTTATGGGAAAGAAACATACTTTTCTAATGTTTTGACTTTCGTAACATAAAAATCTTACAGCCATGATTGAAAAAAGTATCCCTTTTTCTACTTTTATGGGTAAAATGAACCGAAATAGGTGCGCTCTACACTCTGGTGAAAACATATTTTGAACAGCGCACCTGGCTCTCAATTTCCCGCGCTCGCCTTTCTCTTTCGTGTAATGCAGGCTTTGCATTGCTCGGCCGTGTATCGGTTGTCGGTTGTACCACAAATCATATAAACGGGATATGTTGCAGAAGAGTAAAAAAACAATTGATAGAAACTGTATATGAGTGTTCCCCCCTTAAAGGGACTGTCAGGGGGTTTTCATTTCGTTTTCAGTCACATACGTTTTCAGTCAGCTCAAAAATTATGCGAATCAACGATGCAAAATTGTCTACCACTCTCCTCCTTTCCAAAACCATCTCATGCAATTAGATTGCCATTTTGCCCATTAGAGTGCTTTTTAAAAGGCGCCCAGCGGTCTCTCAGCCAATTACAATAAAATTCGACTCATTAGCATGCCTTGTAAATGCCGGGCACGCAGGGCGTTCTGCCCATCTACAAATCTGTAGACGGAGACCCGTTTTTGAAGACTTTGAAGCGTAGTTTCTCTTTTCGACCCATAGTCATATACATTTTCATGATCAGCGAATTTTTCTCTCCTAATTGAGTCAATGTTGTTAAACCCGCCTGACTGTCCCTTTAATATGTCCCACTAAGCAGTACTCTTCCCGTTTGCGAACTCTCTTGCCTTCTCTAGCTTTTTTCACCCAACAATTGCAAAGTTGCAGGTTTCCGCCAAAAGTTCAATTACCGATGTGAAAAGTCCAGGAAGATCAGAAACTACAGCCAGAAGATAGACAGTTTGAACGGAAATGTTCTTTCCAACACAGATGAAATAACGAAGAACAAATGACATCATAATAATAACAGGGTTCAGCTGACAACTGTACACGAAAACTTGGTAAAAGACCCAACAGAAGTGGGAATCTACCAATTGACAGGGGCCGTAACACGCGTAGAGAATATCATCAACAGGTCTTTTCAAAGCGCTTAAGTTCGCAAGATTTACAACCAAATGATATAATTCACCCTGGCATAGTAGTCCAGAGGGCAACTATTGAAATGATCGACCCGAACGCAGTTACGGCTAAGAAAATAGAAAACGTTTTTAAAATTGGAGAAGTGTGGTAGTAGATGGCGATGAGAAGGAAAATGTTTGTTAGGAGGGCGAAAAATGCGTAGAAGGACCAGATGTACTGTAGAAGAATCATCTGGAGAGCTAAAAGTAGATAAATATGGATTTTTTTAAAACATTATTGAACTTTTTGCACCTTTCGTTTTTGAGACGCTTAGGAAATTGGCTTATCCACGGTTAGAATCGGATAGCGACTGAAAAACAAAAGTCTTGGACAATTAATACAGGCTAATTTCAACTATAACAATGAATCTAAAATAATTATATACTGCTTAAGTAACTGGCTACGTCCTTCGAACAAAAATAAAAAAGGAACTTAGACAAATTATTGTTTTCGCAAAAACATTCTTTGTTTCCAAGGAATACTGAAAGGTTGAAGCGACTTGATTGAAATCTGTTGTTGGGCGACGTAAATTTAGTGGGAGTTTTTGATGTTTGTTGTGGAATTTCGTAGAACACGAAAAAATGAATGAAAAAATAATGACATTGGGATCAACGGTTGGGAAGGAGTGAAGAACAGTTGTAAGTGTACACGTTTAACGCGTGTGTGCGTGTGTACACGTTGTGCGTGTGCGTGTGTGCGTGTGGGAGTGTTTGAGTAAGTACGTGTGTGTCTGTTTTTGTACTGTCCTGTCCTGTGCCTCTCTAGAAAATTTATATGCTTTATATAAACCTCTATATAGCTTAGAAATGAAAGTTCACAAAACAATAGAAATTAATGCTTTAACGTGAATTCGATGCCTTCGGATTCGTCGAAGACGGCGTAACGAAGACCTTCAGTTTACGACTTGGAAATAGTACTTTTCGGTAAGCATGAATCGAAATCAGTGGAATCATTGCATTCAGAAGAGGCGTGGCAAAATATATGAAAAAACGGATACTGCGAAAGAATAAACCTTCAGGAATATTGTACTTCATGTATAAAATTATTATGTTGAAAAGGCCGAGGATAGGAATTGAGATGAGGAGAGTCAGCGTCTGAATCACATCTTCTGGTTTTAATTGGTGAATTTCTCTCTCTCCTATTCACTCCGCATATGAAAATCTCTCTCTCTCTCCCTCCCTCTCTCTCTTACGCACTTCACGGATGATAAACCAACCCTATTCATATGTCGATGATACTTCAAAGTTACAGCCGAACTAACAGCCATTTCCTTTTCAAAAGCTTTAATTGTCAAATAACGGCATATAAGTGAGGCCACAACTGCACCGATCCAAAGAACCATTGATGCTTTTATAGTGTAGAAGTGCTGAAACATATTATCCACCCATTTCACAATGAATAGAGCTTACCTGCCAGTTTTGCTCTAAGGCGAATACTATAGAATCGTTATCAAGGGGACTTATATCGGTTTCAACAAACGTTTGCAACGTTAAAGCCTGAAACATGTTCACATTACACGTTTGGACAAATTGTTTAACCATGTGTGCGTGCGTGCGTGTGTGCGAATGTGTGAATGTGTGTGCGTGTGGACGTGTGAACATGTGAACGTGTGTGCATGTGATCGTGTGAACATGTGAACGTGTGTGTGTGTATGTCTGTGTGTGCGTGCGTGAGTGAGTGTGTGTGTGTATGAGTGTGTGTGTGTGTGTGTGTGTTTGTGTGTGTGTGTGTGTGTGTGTGTGTGTGTGTGTGTGTGTGTGTGCAGCAATTTGTGAGTATCGCGAGACTTACCGAGCTAGCGATCCCAGGGACATCTGCTAAAACTGCCAATACTATGCTTATTTTAACGGTTATTTTCCATCCAAGACACATCAAATACCGAATGGCGAAAGATACAACAATAACAACGGGGCTTAGTTGACACAGATGAATGAAAAATTGAAATGATAGCCAACAAGCCATTGGTCCGAATAACTAGCATGAACCATACGCAGCATATGGTTGAACATGTAGTGCTGGGGTTGTTGAAATCGTTGCGCTGAAAGTTTTGGTGTGGTTAAACTATGTGAAACACAATTCTGCCGCTTTCGTTATACTCCTCGCCTAATCTACATTTTGGCTGCGTACACAGCCTGAGTATCCTGTATATCCCTAACTCTAGGCACAACATTAAAACTTTGGCACGTTGCGCCGCAGTAGTTTTGGCACAATCTACAATCGATTGCAAGCGAGTTTTGGCCCTCTAACGATGTGGTATGGGTGTAATTTTTAACCTAACGATCGCAAAACACATTGTTCAAGGTCACCTTACCTTGCCATCACAGCCCAAAGGGCACAGGATTCGATTATCGATCCAACAGTACTTTCAACCAGAAAAACAGCAAATGTCTTCAGAGCTGGGGATGTATAACGATAAATAGCAATCAAAAGTAAAAACACCCAATAATGAGTAAAATGTATAAAAGTATTGAAGCCAAATCATATTCAGTTTTGTCTTGAGACAACAAACAAGTTCAGAAACTGTTTTTGTAATCAGTTTCTCAGGGTCGACGAGTTTTAATCAAAAAGAAACATCATAAATTTCATTTTTCCGAAAATGGCTGTGGTGTTTGAAGGATTGGGGAATGTCGAATACAATATGCACGACGGTATTTTAGATTGAGAATACGTTTTGGAAGAAGGAATTATAAATCTGATACAAATAAGAATTTGTACAAAGCGGACACATTCTCGCAGCTGGGGACATTTAGTAAATCCCACTCACACACTCACACACTCACACACTCACACACTCACACACTCACACACTCACACACTCACACACTCACACACTCACACACTCACACACTCACACACTCACACACTCACACACTCACACACTCACACACTCACACACTCACACACTCACACACTCACACACTCACACACTCACACACTCACACACTCACACACTCACACACTCACACACTCACACACTCACACACTCACACACTCACACACTCACACACTCACACACTCACACACTCACACACTCACACACTCACACACTCACACACTCACACACTCACACACTCACACACTCACACACTCACACACTCACACACTCACACACTCACACACTCACACACTCACACACTCACACACTCACACACTCACACACTCACACACTCACACACTCACACACTCACACACTCACACACTCACACACTCACACACTCACACACTCACACACTCACACACTCACACACTCACACACTCACACACTCACACACTCACACACTCACACACTCACACACTCACACACTCACACACTCACACACTCACACACTCACACACTCACACACTCACACACTCACACACTCACACAAACACACACTCACACACTCACACACTCACACACTCACACGCTCACACAAACACACACTCACACAAACACACACTCACACACTCACACACTCACACACTCACACACTCACACACTCACACACTCACACACTCACACACTCACACACTCACACACTCACACACTCACACACTCACACACTCACACACTCACACACTCACACACTCACACACTCACACACTCACACACTCACACACTCACACACTCACACACTCACACACTCACACACTCACACACTCACACACTCACACACTCACACACTCACACACTCACACACTCACACACTCACACACTCACACACTCACACACTCACACAAACACACACTCACACACTCACACACTCACACACTCACACACTCACACACTCACACACTCACACACTCACACACTCACACACTCACACACTCACACACTCACACACTCACACACTCACACACTCACACACTCACACACTCACACACTCACACACTCACACACTCACACACTCACACACTCACACACTCACACACTCACACACTCACACACTCACACACTCACACACTCACACACTCACACACTCACACACTCACACACTCACACACTCACACACTCACACACTCACACACTCACACACTCACACACTCACACACTCACACACTCACACACTCACACACTCACACACTCACACACTCACACACTCACACACTCACACACTCACACACTCACACACTCACACACTCACACACTCACACACTCACACACTCACACACTCACACACTCACACACTCACACACTCACACACTCACACACTCACACACTCACACACTCACACACTCACACACTCACACACTCACACACTCACACACTCACACACTCACACACTCACACACTCACACACTCACACACTCACACACTCACACACTCACACACTCACACACTCACACACTCACACACTCACACACTCACACACTCACACACTCACACACTCACACACTCACACACTCACACACTCACACACTCACACACTCACACACTCACACACTCACACACTCACACACTCACACAAACACACACATTTCATGATTTACAATCCGATCTTTAAAAATGACCTCAGGGAGTCTTTGTCTTAAGGATGCCGCTCCGAGCCCAAGATCTGGCAGTTCGGTTCGGCCGCGGCCGCATCCAGCAAGAACGGTTGGCGATCCACGCCTGCCTATAGTCTGTTACCAAAGAAAGGTCGGCGACTTTTGAGCGGTCTTCATGTTTTGATCCTTTTTAACCACTGTCGATTTGAAACATTGATGTGAATAGAAATAAAATACGCAAAAAGCACAGTAAAAGAGGAGTACCCAGACAATTAAGATAGCGCGGCGGGACCATATGTACCATCCTTTAAAGTTTTTGGCCAAAACCGGTGCCGTTTTCGGAAACACACTATATGCCACTCTCCATTAGCTTTAACGTTCATCACTCGTTTTTCAAGCAAGATTCAAAATGGGGATGACAACATTATTTTTGATACAGTGATGACAAATTCGACAGAGATGTACGAAATGTTTACGAAAGCTGATTTATTAATGGGAGTTGGTTACAGTACCGTATCACAAGCTTCGACTTTTACTGCTGCTCTACGTCTTCGCAAGATCCATCGAAATCTTTGCCAGAGGCAACTTGCCTGAAGGAAACGATAGAAGAATAGTCGATCGGAACATTCAAGATCACAGATTCCTGAAACAAGACTTTGTAAGACTAATGTAGATTAAAGTCAGGTTGACATTCTATTTGTTGAAAAATAAACGAATCACCTTGTTTGGGGATGGTTTGGCGTTAGCCGTAACAGTCATTGGAGCCCCTTGGGCATAGTTCTTTAATTGGCTGGCGGTGAAGTCGTAGTGGTTCGTGCAGTTCATTTTTTCTCCATAGGTGAGGCAGAGTTCGGCTCTTCCGTTGTTGGTGCTCAGACGAGAGGTGAAAACCACATTTCCATTGGCATCGCGTCCTTCTAAACGTAGAAGAAAAGTAGCGTTCGCGGACCTAGAAACAAATGATTAGGTGAAAATGGATATAACGAACTTTGTAAGGCCGCAGGTCTGGCTGACCTTTTTGAAAGAACCTTCCGCGGGGCTGAATCACTGGATCGCCTAAAATTTGTGGTTTATGTTACATGTAAACTAACATCTGCTGCGAACACCATTGTGGCTCCGAAGCACAGAAGGCTGACGATGAAAGCGCGCATAGCGCAATGAAGGTCCGTTGCCAGGTTCTCTCAGCGGCCGACTCACTTCTAGAGAGCGAGAGACGCAGGGAAGGGAAAAATAGAGAAAGTCAGTGTTAGATTAAACTTGGATAGGCTGAAGAAGAGGACGGGGGTAATTCAACAAACGTAAGACCGCCAAGCGGCCGCAGGCCGGTTGGGCAGACTGTAGCCGAAGCGAGACTTTGGCTTTTGTGAAATTGAAAGGGTTTACATCCGCTTTCACAAAAAACAAAACCTGAAGAACTGAGCGTGAATTTGTTTGCCCGTGATGATATGAATGTACACCCCGTCCAAAAAGTTTATACGCTTATTTTAATATTTGTAGAAGATTGGAGAAATTTTAACGTGTTATGGCATAATTCATTTAATAGAGCTCAGCAAATAAACATTACATTTCAAATAAACAAAGATTCCAATATTGAAGTCCAACATGCATTAGCATACATCGAGAACATGTTCCGAACCTACGCGAAAACGCTTTTCAAAATGGAATTTTTCCAGGGCTTGAGAAGACACTGTTGCAAAGCCTTTGAAAAGTTGTATTTAAGCGGGTTTTTGCTGTTTTTCAAAAAAATTTCTCAAGCCCTGGAAAAATTTCGTTTTAAAGTGTGTTTTCGCGGATGTTGGTGGTAAATGTTTTCTCACTGTCGTATGCTAATCAATTGTGGACTTCATAATTTAATTGAAAACTGTTCGTTTGTTGACGCTCTACTGAATGAGTTATTTCATAACATCCCAAATTTACTCCAATCTTCTAAATGATAACGGGACCGTCAGGGACCCTTGGCAACTTTGTCTCATGTGAAAGAGAAAAACAGCTGACCAAAAATTTTAAATGCAACATAGCGTGCAAAATTCTCCGTTTTCGAAATATCTGGCTTCAAAGTACCCAAAAGCGGCCGACAGTCAGCAGATGTTACGGATGGCCCAACGCCTGTATGCACGATGTTTACAAGCCAATCTAATTTCGAAGTAGTCATTCTCAAAGGACGAAATTAATCGGGAAATGAGGAGTGTTCCAGACAATTTAGCATATATAATGTGATAGAAATGGAAATGAAAAGGTCCCTGGCGGTCCCTTCAAGATAAAAGTGTCCCTATACTTAAAGGGATAGTAAGGTGGGTTTTCCGTTTCATTTTCGATAAGATACCGTTGGAATTTATGCGGATCAACTAAGCTACAGTACGGGAAAAAAGTATAGTTCCACTTTTCTTGCTGTTTTAAAAGTCATTCGAGGGCTTCAGGAGGGAGATGGTCTAACTCATTCGATTGAGCAAAGTCTTAGAAACAGATTAAAGTGTTGAAGAAAAGAATTCATTAGCATACGACACGGACAGCGCAAAATGTGCAAAATCGGGATACCGGTAAGAATTTTCTTGTCTCGAACCCTCCTCGTTTCCAAAGTTCTTTTATCCAGTTAGACTGAAAGTTGGCTCATTATCATACCTTGTAAAAGACGGACACGCAGGGCGTACTGGTCATCCGCACAATCTGCGGATGGTCGACCTTTTGGCGACTTTAGAGCGTATTTTTTCTTAATTTAGTCAATGTTTTTTCTCCCTTAATTTAGTCAATGTTGTAAAACCCGCCTGACTGTTTCTTTAATGTTCGGAGTGTGTATGTCTACATTTTCTGTTTTCAATTTTTCCTGTCTGCATTTTTCAAAAATCACCTTCCCCCGCCCTTAATAATCGTCTACTGGGTCTTTTTGCCAAATCCGTCTATCCCACATATGATATTATTAAAGCAATTATTGTTTCACCGCGGGTTAGATTCATACCCTATGGCTCTTACAGAACCCCTACTGGCTCCCCAAGATATATGCCAATTTGCCGAAAGCTTGGCCCATTCCCCTTTTTTCACCGTCGTGATTCAGAAGCTAGTGGTTGCTATAATTGGATTCATCTGCTCCACCTACACGTTTCTACATGAAGTTTGATTCCTTACAATTTGAATTTATTCATTTTTAGGGCGTAAAATGGCTCGTCCACCCAAATGCTAAAGTCCTCTTCTTCATTCATGCTTTAATAACTGTATTGACAGCTATGGTCTACATAGCTGTTTACAGCTTTGAATTCTATAGGTGAAATTCTGTTTTAAAAAACATTTGACATTTCAGAATCATGTTTCCAATCCCAGGCAATTGCGGTTTCGTTTTGTCTGACGTCACTTCCTTCTGGGTCCGTTTCCCAATGAACATCCTTTTTTGTCTTCAAACAGTTATTATGTTCACTTTCGTTGTGGAAAGAACCATTTCAACAGTTTGGTCCGAGGAATACGAAAAGATCAGCAATCCTAAAGCCGGCATAGTAATTTGCATATTGGTGGTAACGTGGAAGTTTTTACGTCAAAAAAGCTAAACTACAGATTTTGGCCGGATCGCTTTTCACCATTGCTCTCTTAGCTGTCCCAAATGAATATGGAGGTTTTTCCGCAGCTGTTAGTGCTAAGACGCCTCAGAATTACTTTGATGTAAGGTCCGCTTGGGAGTTTGGCGATTTCTGTTTTAGACATGGCAACTATCAATTGCTGTTTTGGAGATTGCGACAATGGTGATTCTGTTTGGGATCACTCTGACGTCCTTAAGAATGCGAAAGAAATTGCAAGAAAGGAAAGAGAGTCACCTTGGAAGCAAGTATCAGGTTACCCATCAAACGCAAAAAAACACACACGAACACGCACACGCACACGCACACAACTGGTACTCTAACAATACTTGGCAGTTCTATTTTCTTTCAAGATCAGAGAAAATCGCAACATTCTCCTCCTTCTTTTGCCGTGCTTCACAATCAACGGTCTTCTACATCTACTCTCCTCTTGTGGAATACTTATCTACAACATTGTAAGATTTTTTTGTCAAAGATCAGTGTAAGACGAAAGCTTTCGTTTTTAGGTCACACAAAACGAATTCAAGCCTACTCAAATGGCAATCTATGTCGAGATCTTGAACCAATCGATTCTGTACACTATTATCATGCCAGTCGCTATTTTCGTAAGGAGGAAGTTTCTTTTGAAAAGAATTGGACTGGTTCATAGTCATCGGCAGTTTGATGAACACTTCAGACATATGCGTGATGTGTGGAAGTGATACAAGAATATATAAATTTTGTAAATGTGTAATAAAAAATTAGCCAAATTTGATTTCTCTCTCTCTCTTTCTCTCTCTCTCTCTCTCTCTCTATCTCTCTCTCTCTCTCTGTATGTATGTATGTGTGTTTGTGTGTGTTTGTGTGTGGATGGGTGTGCTTGGTGTGTTACAAATTTGCAAGTGAACATTTATTCCATCATAAAAGTGTCTAAACGCTTTCGCTGGCCGGCACGTCTATGGCGACGGTTCCTTAAAATTACCAAATTTTTGAGAAAATTCTATTCAGTTTCCAATATACTCCAGCTGTTTTGCAATTGTATCGTTTCTTGGGTATTCGACAATATGAGGTTGGTCTTCCCCATGGATCTTTATGAAGATGTCTTTTTCAGAAAGGAGATTCTAAAAGATGTACTATCTACTTACACACTCACACACTCACACACTCACACACTCACAAACAAACCTTCTCGGCGTTGATGGTAAGCACGATTGGGCATTTACCCTGAAAACACTCATTAGGGTGTAAAATCTCCAACGTACCTTTTCCGCCTTATTCTTTTTTATAATGTCACCAAGAAGATCATCCAGTGCAATCAACTGAAGTTTTTTGTAATTTTTATGTTATTATTTTGATTTACCTGTGTGATATTTAGGTTATTCACAGGGCCAACCAAAATGTTAATCTTGTCCAAATCAGCGTGTAAATTGTTCATCTTCTCCGCAATCTCTTTTCGTAATTCCTTTTCCTTAGTTTTGTCGTTTTCAATCCCCTAAAATCGTATTTTTGCAGTTTGCGTGTTTGCTGTTAAAATCTCACGTAGAGGTAGTTGATTCTTCCTCCAAAGACATCCAGATTCTAAAAAAACAGAAAGGTTAAAAAATGAGGTTGACTGACTATTGGTACGATTTCCTGTCTTCTGATGCTTCCAGAAAAAACAAGCTTCAATTCTTTGATCAGGTCGTTTGTCTTCTCCTCTCCAAACCTTTTCTTCAAGTCGTCGATGCGATCATATGCCAATGCCAAGTGTCTTGTGTAATTGCTCATCTAAAACCATGAGTTAAAAAATTGAATGGACTTTCAAAATTCAAAACGACAAAACAGCGTCAAAGAATCAGTTTTTGCTTTCAAATTCCTTCAAATTTTGTTGAAAAGTAGTCCCATGATACAATGGTTCCCAACTCAAAATTGGGGTTTCGATTTTTTGGATTGGGATGACGTCGTCCAATACTGAAGTCCATAACTTACCTGTGTCGAAATCAAAATTATAAATAAAGTGTTATTGCGAACATAATTTTTACAAGTAACAATTTTGTAATTGAAAGAATTCACAAATGTCAACTATTAAACTGTTACAAAACGTTTTTAACACAATGGATATATTTACAAAAAGTCATCATTTTTTAAGAGTTTGGTTAAAACCGTTGTTTTTATCATTAAGAAGACATAAAATTATACAGTTTGTTTTGACACTTTGCAAAAAGAGTCAAAAATCGCGCGGAAAAGGGCACGCCGTGCCCGGAGGGGTGAATTTCACCCCGCGCTTTTCACACGACACTAAATACGCACTCTAGATGTTATCCTAGGTGTTGGAAATTAATCTAAAAGCTATTACACCTTAATTAAACATGTTAAAGGTCGATATTTGTAAATTCTTTCAATTATAAATTTGCTCCTTGTGAAATTTGCGCTCGGAATAACATAAATTTAAATTTTGTTATAGGCAAGTTATGGACTACATGACTCGATGACGTCATTCCAGTCCAAAAAATTGATTTCCCAAGTCGAGTCGGGAACCATGTATAATCCTCATGGGACTACTTTTTAACAAAATTTGAAGGAATTTGACAGCAAAAATCTTTTCATTGAAATTTTGACAATAAATATGTTTTTTATTTAACTTTTTTTTTAGACGGACCTAGTTTTAAAAACGAAAAAAAACACTTGCCTCCGGGAGCATTGAAGACGGAACACCCGGAAGATTTTGCTGAATCTGTTCAACTCTTTTTCCACAGGGTATCGTAGTTTTTGCCGCGATTTTTAGGCTCTGAAGTACAAATTAAAGAATTCGTAATCCAATTTTTACTCTTATGATATGTTTGTTCTTTCCTTGGATTGCACGATCTAAAATGGTTTTGTGAACTTCCACGTAGGTCTCATTTGCTATGTTTGCAGGAAGATTTTGGAGATCTCTCTGCAATACAAATAGAAAACAAAAAAGCAGGAACTTACAAAACCGAAACACTTATCTATGAAATCCGTGCAAACGTTATTTCCATTTTCAACTGATTGAAGCACAACGTTCCAGCTAGATTTTTTTAATTCATCGATTGCCTGAAAACTTTTACAAAATAATTTAACTTCAGTTACGGTAGCTGTGGAAGAATTGCCGCCGTAGAGCCATCCCAAATCATCGGCATAGAGTATGTATTCCATTGCAAGACGAGCCTGCAAAAAATTAATAAAATTACTTTTGTGAATTTACACCTGTGTATCCTTTTTGGGGAGAAGATCCTTTATCTTCTGCTGCCTGTCTTGCACACTTTCGCCGGTGTTGATAAAAATATCGTGGAGCGCCTGAAATATGTGAGCGCCTGAAATATGTGAGTGTGTGAGTGTGTGAGTGTGTGAGTGTGTGAGTGTGTGAGTGTGTGAGTGTGTGAGTGTGTGAGTGTGTGAGTGTGTGAGTGTGTGAGTGTGTGAGTGTGTGAGTGTGTGAGTGTGTGAGTGTGTGAGTGTGTGAGTGTGTGAGTGTGTGAGTGTGTGAGTGTGTGAGTGTGTGAGTGTGTGAGTGTGTGAGTGTGTGAGTGTGTGAGTGTGTGAGTGTGTGAGTGTGTGAGTGTGTGAGTGTGTGAGTGTGTGAGTGTGTGAGTGTGTGAGTGTGTGAGTGTGTGAGTGTGTGAGTGTGTGAGTGTGTGAGTGTGTGAGTGTGTGAGTGTGTGAGTGTGTGAGTGTGTGAGTGTGTGAGTGTGTGAGTGTGTGAGTGTGTGAGTGTGTGAGTGTGTGAGTGTGTGAGTGTGTGAGTGTGTGAGTGTGTGAGTGTGTGAGTGTGTGAGTGTGTGAGTGTGTGAGTGTGTGAGTGTGTGAGTGTGAGTGCGTGTAGTTTATCACCTTTGAATCTTAAACACTCACCTGTGTCAAATTGCGTGGGAATGAGGGTGTGGTATTTTCTTCGTTCAGTGTAGATCCTTCTGATGCACTGGTTGTTATTTGAGTAGTTGAACGCCTAGGATCCGAAGTGGTTTCGCAAGGATCCACAGTAGGGTGTTCAGAACTTGAGTCAGTTGAGGCTGTCGTGGCAGTTTCCCAATATGAAGAAGACCCAGTAGGTGAATGAATAGGCTTTCTTGTACTTTCAGTTGTGGTTTCTCGATTGGGAGAATTAGTCACTGATCCTGTGGTTGTTTCCCATTCATGAATAGATGACGTTCTCGTGGCTTCCGTATTTGGGCCATTAGTCCACGGACTGCTGGTGTAGTCATTTGTGAATCCAGTAGAAGCAGACGTTCCGTCGTTTGAAATACTAGTATGCGAAGAAGTGGTACTTTCCGTGTACTCCTTCGTGGATCCTGTAACTTCAGGCGTCGTTTCCCAACCCTCAGAAGAGGAAGGGTTTGTTATGGTCTTCCAGTGCCTAGTAGTGTGCTTCGGATTTCCAGGGGTTGTTTTCAATTTCCTGGTACTATAGGAAGAAGTGGTACCATCCGTGTGTTCCATTGTGGCACCAGTTGTTTCAGGTGTTGTTTCCCAACCTTCGGACGATGAAGGGTTTGTTGTGGTCCCCCAGTGCCCAATAGTGGGTTGTGGACCCTCAGTTGTTGCTGGGGCCCAGTAGGGGGATGTTGATGCTTCTTCGTCGTTCGGTTTAGACGTAGACCAAGACCTTTCTGTCGTGGATTCGTATGAACGCGTTGTTGAATCGACTCCATTGTCTGTAGGGGACAAATCAGTTGGCGGGTTCGGGGCTGCAGTACAACTAGCCTCAAGCAATTTTACCTAAATCTCATTTTTTCAGCCTTTCGGCTAGACTTTACTTGAACGGCGATAGTAGAAGGTCTGACGTTGAGGAGAAGAAGCAAGTATTCCTGGGCAAGGGAACGCAGTTCACAATCGACTGCCTGAAATTTTCAAAATTTTAACACAGAAGTTTTACTGGAATGTCAAAATTACCAGAAGTCAAAGCCTAACTTTGCTTCCTGGGTTAGACAGCCCTAGGCTGCCTCAGAATTATCGCGACCTGGAGAGAAGCGGCTTTTGGCCGCATCAAGGCCGCATTGCGGCTTTTCGTTCAAAACATGTGAAAACTCACCGCACTGCGTGAAGATTCCTGTAAACGTGCCATTTCCGGTTTAAGTAGCTCCAGCCGATAACTACGTGCCTAAAACTTGGTTTAATGAAACATTTCAGCTCGTACAGAATCTGATTCAACTTTCTCCTCATACTTCTTGGCTAGTGCAACTTGTTCCGGTGTTTGTGTTCGTTCCACAACGTTCTTGGTAAACTATAAAGTAATTTGACAAGTTTTGTCCCTGCATTTTTCAACTCACGTCGGCCAAAATCGGAGCGTTCACCGTCAATTCATCTAGCATGTTCTGATACAAAATCACTTTATCTTTTCAAAAAAAATTTTACCTCAAGGAAAGTCTCCACGACGCGTTGTCCGGTGCAAGTATTGAAATGAGTACTGTTGTAATCGTCTGGCTTTGCTTCTTTGCATTCCTTATTAAAGTATTCCTAAGTCAGATATATAAAAGTACTAGAAAAAACAAACTTACTTGGCGAAAAATCATGTTTGCATATCCTTTTGCGCTGTTGTCATTTCTGATCATTCTGTAAGCAAGATGGGGGAAGAAGTCTTGAAGGTACGTTTTATAAGCCTAAAACCAAAATTTAGTAAGAAAAATGTTTTATGTAGATGTGTTTTAGGGTTATTGCGGCGTTGCCAGCGATATTTTAAAACCCCGGGCGCGCCCGCACTAACCCCCGCTAAAATGCTATTGAAACAAGGTGCAACAAAGTTTAATATGTTTCTTAGCAAACGTTTCTTAGCTGTTTAACAGGTTTCTTTGCAGAATGTACCGTTTGACGATGTTTCGCTGAAATATAGCGTTCTATGGTAGATAAACGCGGCTTAAAAAATGTGCAATTGTAAATTTTTTTTTGTTTTTTTGTTTTCATATATTTGAAAAGGCTGTTCTTCACCAGAATCAACAACAAAAACGTGTAAAATCTTAATTTTCACTTTGAAAAACCAGATATTTTGAAAAACTAACATCGTCATCGTTTTTTTCCGTCTAAATTCCAGTCATAGTTCGCGGTTTTATCTAGAGAAAAGAAGTATTCGGGCGCGCGCAGTTAAAAAAATAAAAATTTCTCAACAAATTGGGCTGCAATTGCGGCGCCGCCTATGTGGCAATAGCTATAAGCAATTTCATCTTTTTCCTCTTTCGCAGTTTTTTTAAACCTAATAGATAATATCATCCTCGAAAATAAGTTTGTTAAACCTGCAGGTAAGCAAAAAAGAACATTTGAAACATTTTTTCGGACGTACAAAAAAACCAAACCCAAACAGTTTGGGCCAAACTTACTTCGGCCCACTGGTCAACACGCAAAGCACTTCTTGTCAGATGATCCCATAATATGTTGAACATGAACAAATAGGTCTAAACATCAATTAGTAACGTAAATCATATTTTGCGTTACCTTATCTTTTGTTGAAGCAATTTCAGGCTCTGTGGGCATTATTCCATCATTCAAGTTAACAATCTAAAAACATTTGTTCCTTTTTTTAAAAGAAACTTGCAATTTTCACAGCACAATCGATGTCGCTGCCATTGCTTTTAACAATCACAGCAGCGCAGTTTCCAGACTCGCTCTAAAAACGATTTCCTCATTTGAAAAAGTAAATGTATACCGTGCAGTCCTTCTTACCGTTACAAATAAGAGCCTCTAAACCGTGGATTATTTCATTCAAGGCAGCTAAGGTGTTTCCATTAAGATATTTGAAGACCTAAGGAAGATTATACGAAACACCATAGTCTTACTCGAGTCTTAAAGGTATCCAGCAGGGGGTTGTGAGCATAGTTGGACGCAAAAAGTTCCAAAAGGAAATACTGTTCGTTCAGTAAGGGTTTGGTCAGAAGCTCGATCGTTGAGTTCTTGAGAAACGGGAAGGATGTCTAAAACATGTTTCAAGTTCATTGTTTCAAGTTCGCACTCACACACTCACACACTCACACACTCACACACTCACACTCAATTTTATCATCACGTAGCCCTTCTTTGTCTCAACTCACTGTGACTTTTTCACGGACTTGTTCCGGCTGAACCATTAAAATCCTTCTTCGGAATTTCGAACTCGCCATCCTATCTTTTTTCAACTTCTTCTCAAATTCCGCAAGATCTGTTTGGTTGAATGCCATTGTGACCGTCCACAAGAAAAGATCCGTCATGAAAGGGTCATTATCCTCATCCTAAATACATGAAAAGTTGCAGTTTCACACAGAAATTAACCGATTGATTCACATAAACTTGGAAGAGGTCCTTCATGAGATGAGTTTCTGGAAAATCTTCGTTTCCTGGAAGCACATCGAACAGCGTTGAAATCTTCTGGTTATCAGCAGGAAACTGCTCTACATCATGTAGGACATCGATGAACTAAAGTCTTCCTTTTTGTATGCTGATGCACTCTGATTACCGTTTGGACAATGCTCTTTGAGGCTTTTGATTTCGAAAGGGAGGCCTGAGAAACCACAGCAAGGATTGACAGCAACAAGAGTCGCATTCTGAAATCAAAATAACAAGCGTGCAAGAATCAATTGGAGAAAGAGAAGAAGATGTGGTCTACATATGGAGACAGCTTGTATTTATAGGAGAAAAAACTGTTTTTGTTTTGAAACTCTAGCGAATCTTTCAGTTCATTTGTTCAAACCATTCATAATCGTCACTGTCTGGGCTTCAGTTTGTCTACAGTTAGACTGTATGCCAACAACTTAAAAATTCATCACCATGTTTTTGCATATAAATCATGTCTCGCATCACGAATGTATTTGTCGCAGATAAAAGTTCAAACCATCAACCCATGCTGACTAAGCTTTGGTACCAGAACAATATTTCGAAGAGAAGCTAATAATGACACCCTTGGGCATGTGTTGAACACTAATTCTTATTTTGGTATTGTTCAAAGGGTTTCATCCTACCTCTAACCGTTAGGGCCAAGGTAACAAAGGGTTTTATTTTGTCCAAACCGTTACTGTGGAGTGCAAGGTACGCGTACTACAAAGTCTTTAAACATGCACCCCACGGTGGGGTGCAAGGTTACAAAGTGTTTCACATGAACTGTATAGTACAGTGCAAGGTAACAAAGACTAAACACTTTGTTTTGTCACTTTGTTGAACACTTTGTAACCTTGCACCCCACCGTGGAGTGCTAGTTGAAATACTTTGTAACCTTGCACTGTACTATACAGTGCATGTTAAAATACAATTGAAGGCTGTCTTTTTGTTTGTTAGCAGCGCAACGTAATTAGCCTAGAGAGCCCTCCCCCCATTTCTAAGGGGAGCAGCCGGTAATGCGGTGGAAGAGCAAAGGATAGTTTCTTTCCCCCCCTTCACCGGTCGTTTAGGGGCAGATGGCCGCGAAAGCGGCTGCGCCGTAGGCGCTGGGGCGAAGCCCCTGACGAGCGGGCGAAGGCCGCGAGGAGCCAGGAGTTAGGACCGCCGAAGGCAGACCGTAACTCCTGGTGTTAAACACTTTGTAACCTTCAACCCCACCTTGGGGTGCATAAAAGACTTTGTAACCTTGCACTTTACTATACGGTGCTTGTTAAAAAACTTTGTAACCTTGCACCACACTATACGGTACATGTACTAGTGCCAGTAGGATACAAAAAGTACAAATAGTTAGTCTGTATCCACTTAGCACAACAGATTCGAAGGAAGATTAATTAAAGCCTTGGAATTTCCGGCAGCCGGCACTTTTTTGCATCTTTGTCATTTGACGTTGTTCCGCCTGATCTTGAGACTTCATTTAATGAAAAACATGATTTTTAACCGTTTTTGTTCTTGTGATAATTCTTTCAGAGAATTCTTAATCAATCTGCGTTAAAGTAAGATGTCTCTGCTGAAAACCATGATGCTAGAAAACCTTTGCTGTGATGATTTTGTCAGAGACGCCCAATTTGTAAGTGCAAATTTGAGCAATCTATATCAGTTACCCTTTTCACTTTCTCACAATCATTTGCAGACAGTTTTATGATTCGTGGGTGAGGCATTGTCTACTGAACTGCGTGGGTAATTGAACCAGTCAACGCAAAATTTCAAAGAACCGCTATTTTAGTTTCCTGTTAAAGTGAAATTGCAACCCATTTTGAATTTGAACATTTCCTTGTTGAGCGAAAATTCGTGTATAGCCTCCTTCTTGAAGAACGTGTTACCACAATGCAATTCATCGAAAAGTTTGACTGATTCACAAATAGCACTTGGTTCATTTTCAATCTCAAAATGACTAAATCCGTTAATTTCGTCCCATGTACTTGTCGCTTGAAATAGATGGTCTGTAACAAAAGAAAACAGCTCAAGCGTGTAAGATAGGGACCGCAGACCAAAATTTATATTATATTTTTTTAATTTTTAATTATTTTTATTCCATTTGTGAGGTTCTAACTTGAAGAAAACCGTTGAAATTGTTAAAATTAATTCACGCTGAAGCTAATAATCGGCATTTATGTACCACCCCAGCGGCTCTCAAAATAACATTGCAGCCGTCGTTGGGCGGGGCTTACGTGCCGTTTGCCGCACACTTTTTGCAACCAAGGCGCGGAGCCCGCCGTGGTCGTACGACTCATTAGAAACCCTTCAAACCGTACATTCCAAATGAAAATCACGCTCAAAGCCTGTTTTTATACTTTATTGAAAATACAAATGCACAAATACACACACAAAACTTTATTAATCACACAAATATTGATTTTATTCATGGAAAACACAAAAAATTAAATATTTGACATCTCTCAGTCGCCGCTTCGTCAAAATACCACCTTTTGCTTGATAAAATAAGTTGAATAAATTAGAAAAGACGAAGCGGTGTCCGATCTGCACGACGGGGACGTGGATGCCGGCGCAAATCATATTCACAGGAAAAATAAACAAGAGAAACTATTCACAGAAGAAACCAAGCCCCAAAATTAAGAAAACAAACCCCAAACTAAGAGAAAAACTGGAAACATTACATGAAATATCTACTCATCGAGAAACTCAACGGAACCACTGTCAACCGCCATCTGAAATTCGTCAAGGGAAACTGGGTAGGTGAGGGGGTCGTTGCGGTATCGGATGGAAACAACCGGCTGACCCTGAGCTCGCTGCTCCACTGCGTCAACTACTCCTTCGAAACCATTACGGGTTCCGTCAGAATCGTTGAAGTAGTAGACCAAAGAACGCCCCACGTACTCCTGAGCATTTCCTTCTGAAAAGGGGTGTTTGCATTTGAGATCGTCATCGATTAGCTCCAGAACACGATTTTTAAGCTCCGAAAGTGTGCATTTTCGTCCACCACTGGTCAGAACATACAGTTTTGGCCGAGGCTCCGGCTGCTGCATGACCTTGTGGCGGAACCGAATTTGCGAGACAAGGGCACCCATCTGCTTTCCAACCGAGGGACCACATCTTAAGAGTCCGGAGTCTAGTTCGGCCAAGGTCTGCCACAAACCAAGAACCAAAATAGCTTCCGTCCACTTAGAGCGCACCTTCATATCCTTGGCCACCTTCCTCTGAGTATTCGCTGCCTTTTCGATCGCAAGTTTCAAAATCTCCTCTGAGAGCTTGGCTTTTTCCCTTTTAGCATCATCTCGAATAGAAGCGATGTTGTTTCGAGCAGAAGTTATTAGAATAGCTCTTTCTGCAGATGTTTTGCTTTTGAACCACTCGTAAGTGTGGTTCTTCTTGAACAACACCGTACCTTCTACTCGATCAGCTTTCATGTTGGGAGAAGCTCCCCAAAGATGGGCAAAGATGGGTATGGGTATAAAGATGGGTAAGATGGTACACTGTCCAAAAACCTCCCGCCCTTCATTAACTGTATTTTCCGAGAATCAGACTCTGCCGTTGCGTCGGCATTGACAAATTCTGAGTTCAACTGAAAAACAGTCTCTTTCAGGCTGGAGATTTCGGACCTGGTTTGAACCAACATTCTACGTAGTCTATAATTTTCGGCTGCTAAGTTCTTGTTTGATTTCCGAAGTTTTTTCCACTTTTTTACGATGGAATTTTCACCCTTCAAAAACGAAGCCGCCAATTTCACCGGCAATTGCTTGCCTGCGTGAGCATGACGCCTTTTGAGCAGCGAAAAATCATGAACAACATCAGAATATTGATCAAAACAAAACTTGTGAACATGAGACTCGGCTTCGGTAGCTTTATGAGGATTAGCTAAATTCACAAAAGTCGACGAAACATTAACCTGTGTCCGATTTTCTGCAGGTTGTTTGGAATTTTGACTGTTCCGGGTGTGAGGGGAACGTGAACGGTGGACATTAACGCTATTACCGATGCCGAGAAGTTCAAAGGGTGAAACAGTGTCAAAAAACTCATCTGATAGTTTTCCCGCTCTCCGAAGGATATTTTCCGTATTCTTCAACTTTGCAACAAATCGGCGGAACTTATGATACCCGGGACCCGTTAACTCACTTCCCTCGCAGAGGCTGGCTAGCTTTTCCCAAGAATCCTTCAGCGTTTTGCAACTCCTGTGAGCGATCACGGCAAGGACAAGTCCATTGCATACAGATGGAAGAAAAGAGCTGATGCAAAGGGATTCCGGGTGCAGGCCAGCCTCGGCGAGAAAAGTAGATAGCTGTTCATCTTTCACCGTCGCCATAGACTTGATATTGTTGTCTGAATTTGCGGCATTAGTCGAGGTGGAAACACACAAACTCCCTTCTTCACCATCCTCGTCCATTGTCACAGGTGGACTAAATTTTCTCGCAATTTTTGGGATTAAATCGACTTAACTCCACTGCGCGGCAGCCCACCACTGCCCATACTGCGTGGCAGCCCACTATATTTATACGCATTTCTGGATAATTGAACGGAAAGAGTCATGAGAAATGCATTTTACAGATAAATTTTTAAAAAAAATCACGTGAAAACCCCCACCTTGAATTTAAAATGTATAATCCTTCGTTGATCTTGTAAACTGCTGGAAAACGGCTACCTCCCAGGGGAAAACCTAAATTTAAATCACGGAAGTGGGTTAGTTCACGAACTGACCGCGAAAATTTCGTTGATCCTTGAGCTGGCTAGGTATTTTCGGCTAAAATAAAATGGATTTCAACAAAAGAAAGAGAATAAAACAGACAACAATGAGCGAAATAACAAAATTTAAAGTTATAAAACAAAAATCGACACATAATTGTCTTTTAAACGCATTTTTGGATATTAACATTCAAAAACACATTAACCCGATATCTTAAATATACACTTTTCATTAAAAATACAAGAATATTATAAAAAAAGAGACCGAAAACAAAGAAAAACCAAATATAAAATAAAAAGTTCAAATCCCATGATTCAAAAAATTTCGTTTCCCGCGGTGCAGTAGAGCGCCATTACTACGCAGTTTTTACAAACATCTTAAAATATACATATTTAAAATTAAATTAAAAACTACTGCACGAGTGAAAAATTCCCGTTTTTGCACCAAAATGAAGGGAACACCCAAAAGTATTGTTTTCCTTAAGCTTAATGGGCGCTCCGCGTTTACTTTTAGAACTATGTATTATAAAGGTCAAAGTGTGAAAAAGCTAACGCTTTTTAAATGCTTATATTTTTGTCTCTAAGCATTTTTTAAATAAATCCTCTCTTTCAATATCTCAAAAAGACTTTTTAAAATGTCATTTTTAACCTTCATCCTCACAATCTACTTTTTTGGATGCACAGAATGGTCTGAAATGAGAGAATTTGATATAACTTTTTTTGGCACGAGCGGATTTTTGATTTTAAAGTTTCATTTGATTCATAATTGATTCGTTAATCGTACTTTTAACGCGGAAGTTGCGCTCCGGGTCTGATAATAAATTTACGGCTCAAAAACGAAAAAAAACGGGATTTTGACCATGAAGGTGTCAAAAAGTGAAATTTTTAAGTTAACCACAAGAATCAGCATGGTTTTTTACCCCATATTCAAAATACATATCTAGTGAATTTAAAAATATACGCGCGAGAGCGGAGAAAACCATATTTTCATAGCATTTCGGGCTGCATCCGCGGGGGCCACTCTGCGGTGCCTAGTGTAAGATTTCATGTTTGCGAATTAGTATTGAAAACGCTTTCATATAAGGCTTTCTAACTATATTATTTCCTATTACACTGTTCATTACAATGATCTAAGTGGAATCAAAAAGTTTCACCAACTCCGAAACTTCCTTTAACTGAATTTGACATCCCTGGTTCATTTCTAAATTTTAATAAGTTTCTCCGTTAAATTTGTCACATTTACTCTGTTATATGTGGCTGAAAAACAAAATCGTCGGCCGTCTCTTCCAAAAAAAAAAAAAAACCAGCTTTGTGTGAAAAGGCTCAATTCATGTAGTTTTCGTTTCAATCCACATTTTTCTTTACACTTTCCAAAACGAAAGTGGCATTTTCAAAAGATTGAGACTTGAATACATCTAATTGGCCTCCGTCATTTTTAATGCGTGTATTTTATTGGGAATCGCCAATACTTCCTTCGTGCCTTTGCACTTGTTTTTTATTCACTACAACTAATTAACAATACATTGATCACACAAACTCTAACAAGCACACAAAGTGCATCACAGAAATAGTTGTCTAAAGCTGTACCACCTAGTTGAAAAGTTAGCCATTTTACAAGGACTCGATGAACCTGTTCCACGTTTTCCAACCTTCTGCATAATATAAAAAAAAGAACAAAACTTTATTAAGAAGTTGCTCTGTTAACCATAAGAAGAGCAAACGAAAACTTTTACGAAGAAATTTCAAACCTTTAATAGAAATTTAGCAAAGATGAATTTGGCAAAAGATAAAGTTTCAGACGAAAATTGTGAAAAAAGTGAGAGCAAAAAAAATTTTGACCTATCAAAATTTCACTTTTTCCTGGTCAAATCGATGGAAAATTCAACTTCAAAGTGAATTTTCGTCATAATGGTCACAAAGTTTTTATTGCAAAAGATGCGCCGAAAAATTATGGATTTATCTGACTATGAAACAAAGATTTTTTGGTCTTTAATGGCAAATTCGAAAAACACGAAAACTGCAGTTTCAAATGCAAAAACTCACTTTTTCGATGTTTTAGGTCTCCTGCGCGAAAAAGCAGAACAGTTTCGCTATTTACTGTCAGTTTGGGCATATCCACATTTTATGCTTAAAGACCACTTCAGATTAAACAATTTCGAAAAACTACAGTACCCTACAGTAACCCAGGTCAAAAAATCTATTTTGACCTAAAAGTTTCGAAATGATGTATACAGGTCCTAGGAAGGTTATAGAACAAATCTGAGCCAAAATGGAGATCATAAACTTTTTTCTAAGATAATGGCCATCAATGGGCCGCTGGGCTCAGAGACAGTGTCTTAAAACTTAAACTTTGAAAAATTATACCTTTCGCAGACGATTTCAAAAATGTATATAATTTGCCAAAATGTGTTTTCATTGCTTATATTTGGCTCCTCAAAGTTTTCCCGCTAAATTTCTGCGGTAAAATGGATATCTCGCCTCACGGTACGCAGGTCCACCCGAACATGCGTTCGTTTTTCATTACACAATCCCTTAATGGCATTTGAAGAAATGCAATCTGTTTTCAATGAAAGGAAAGTGCACATGGTTCTGTATCTATTCGTCTAACTGTCTGCGCCATCTTCGGTGCTTTATTCACTATTTACCCTAACTCCTTTCACACTCTCATTGGTTCTGTAGATGGAACTTTTAAAGGTCACTTGAAAGGTGCATTTTGTCAAAAAGCGACTAACATACCTAAAAAAAAAAAAGTTGATCAGTATCCCAACGGGCTTAGGTACTTTTTTCCTCTACTGTAATTTTTAGATCTCTGCGATGTCCTCTTGTTATCAAAATACCAATGTATCAACAAGTTAATTGCCACTCTAATGTGACAGTAGTAGTCTAATATTTGTCCCCTAAGTTGTAGTACGGGTGTATTTATGATCAACGAACATCCGTACAAGTACGAGCCTTTTTTGTCGTCCACACGCCCTAAGCTTACTCCTAGCTTTTACTTTTTAAGAAACGGCTTATGAATTCCAGCATTCCTCATCTAAATTTGGGCGGTGTAGGTGGCTAGAACCATTATTAAGCCCCACGAATTACGCATTTCTGCAGACAACCTGAAATTGAGCGCTGTGTTTTATTGCAAAGGCCGCAATTTCAATTTGATCTTTTCAGTTGTACACATGACGGCTGCCCTTCCACCGCCTCATGAGGAACTGTGCCAAGTGGCAGAAAACATTGCTCATTCCTTCCTGCCAATCGCTATTTGTAAGGCTTCTGTAGCTGTCATCGGATTAGTTGCTTCGACTTATACTTTTCTAAATGAGGTTGGTTGGATACAAACTTCTAAACAGTTAATTTGCCAAATAAAAAACTCTAAAATTCAACCAAACTTAACTATACACTTTACCTGTGATTGTGCTACCCGGCGAAAATGTTGTCACCCGTTTTAGCGCATAAAATATTTTTGACCTACTATAAGTGAATTTTTTCCTGATCGAATCAGTGGGAAATAGATCTTCAAAGTCCATTTTATGAAGTTCACGTGGTTTTTCAGACTTCAATCTTTCAAAATGTGCGCCAAAACACATAGAATCTAATGATAAGAATGCGATTTTGCGCAACTTTTATGTCAAAGGTCGAAAAATGCGAAAAACTGCAATTTTAAACGCAAAATTCCTCTTTTTCGAGGTTTTTGGAATCATGTGTAGAAGTGCACGACATTTTCGTCATTTGAGTGATAGATTTGTTTTATTCACTGCATATTATATCAAATAAACATCAGGTTCAGTCATTTTGACAAATTTTGAAAAATTAGAGCAGTTAATAAAATGCAAAACAGTTAGGTTAATTAAAATAAAATTTTCTGAGTCTGTGATAAAATCTTATTCTCCTGATTCGGAAAAGTTTTTCATTTGCCTTTTTCTAGTAAAATAAATGGAAATATGAGCGTCTAAAGTTTTTCGTTAAAAAATCGTTGGAAAAGCGCGTCTCTCTAGCATCTCTCGGTTTTCTGCGATCTCTCGCATTGCTCTTTTGTGTAACAGTGCACCTATTGCATTGCTCGACCGTCATCACAGTCGTTGAAACTTTTAAGGGATTTTAAAAAAATCTTTTTAACAAGGCCCTTCACCTTCAATTTGACGTTCAGGGCTTAAAATGGCTCGTTCACCCCAACGCCAAAGTCATTTTCTTCAATCATGCCCTCCTCACAGTAATCTCTGCCATTGTCTACTTTTGTGAGTACTCTTTCGAAGTCTACAGGTCTGTACTTCTCCTTTCCCTCAGTTGGAACCCGTCGTTTCAGAATAGTCTTTCCTTCTCCTGGGCCATGTGGCTACATTCTGAATGGTCATACTGCATTCTGGGTTCGTATGCCTTTGAACCTTCTCATTTGCCTTCAATCGTCAAACATGTTCATTTTCGTCATTGAAAGAGCTATTGCTACACGTTGGCCAGAAGAATATGAAAGATTGAATAGACCAAAGGATGCTATCATAGCATGTGGAGTTGTGGTGAATAGAGAGAGAGAGAGAGAGATAGAGAGAGATAAAGAGAGAGAGAGACAGAGAGAGAGAGAGAGAAAGAGAGAGATAGAGAGATAAAGATAGAGAGAGAGACAGAGAGAGAGAGAAAGAGATAAAGTCGTAGTCAATTTCAGACCATCTTTGGTATAATGTACACTTTGGCGCTTCTTGCTTTTCCAAATCGATACAACTATTGGTCTACAGCGGTTACTGTGAAAACTCCTGAAAATTATTATACTGTAAGTTATTGTATTCCTGAAAGAAATACTTGTGAAATTTAGTTGTGGCTGGTTTCAATTGCAATGATAGAAGTTGTTTCAAATTGCATTTTGGTGGGCAGCACAATTGCGACGTTAAAAAAGAGGAATAATTTTAGAAAACACAAACGAAGCCAACTTGGAAGCAAATATCAGGTAGGAGAGGGACCGAGAGGGAGAGAGAGACAGAGAGAGAGAGAGAGAGAGAGAGAGAGAGAGAGAGAGAGAGAAAGAGAGACATGGTGAAACACCTCTAACTCATTCAGGTCAATGAAAACCGCAATATCCTCCTTCTCCTCCTGCCTTGTTTCTCTCTCCACAGCCTTTTCCAATTGCTCACAGCCGGTGGAATCGTAGGCTACAACACTGTAACTCCTCTCAAATCCATCATTTCCTAACCAAACTCTTCAGGTAGCCAAAACTTTCGATCCTGCAACTTCTGCCATGGTCGCCGAAATCTTCAATCAATTCCTCCTCTACACTATTATTATCCCGGTTGTGATGTTCGTCCAGAAGAAGTTCTTCAAGAGACAAAACGTGGTTGATTCCCAGTTGAAAACGGATGATTATTTTAAACAACTCCACGGTTTGTGGAAGTAAATTTCACTGTAATCTTGTAGCAATAATGAGGGGTTTGCAAGGTAATTGGTAATATGAAGGAAATTTCAAGGAAAAGAGTGTTTATTTTGAGAAAAGCGCTCTGTCTCCCAGAACTTCCTCACAGTGTTCGTTCCCCGGGGGTACAATAGGTATGATTAATGCTGATTTCGAATCGTAGATAAAAAGAAGCAATGCGGCAGGAAAAGGAAACATACACCTGCTGTATAACGGAATTCCATTTGACAACACGAAAAATCATGGTTTCCGGTTTTTTTCTTGCATTTGACATCGACCGCCGCATGGTAGAGATTCCCTTGATCATTCCGCAGGAACTTCAGTGACAAAACCACATGAGCTCAAAAACTGCCCTAGCCGACGACCCGTATCTCCTTCGAGGTATTCCCTCTTCGGGCTCAATTGAGCTAACTCACCCCTCGCCTACAAGTCGCGAACGTAGTTGCACATTACAAATGACACCGCAGAATCCCGGAAACTGCGGTAAAACAGGGCTCACCCACGCCTCACAGCGAACATGTGCCCGGCCCCCACATACGACATGCGGCGCAAGTTCCCCAGAAAGGAATTCACCTCGGCGCGACCCCCTCAACCGAAAAATGTAACAAAGGGTTACCCGCTTTTACGGGGAAACCCAGTAAAAAAGAAACAGGGACCACCCGCTTATACGAGGTAGAACCCAATGCAACAAATAATAATGTACAAAAATGCCGATATGATCAATAATCGTCGAGGAAGGCAGAAGGAAGATAACCCAGGTTGAAGATTAGACGTCTCCATCTGAAAAAAGGATATTCAGTTTTTTTCTCGGGAAGTATTCTAATGAGTTCCAGGCAGGTTCATAAGCCAACCCAACGGCCACATTAACGTGTTCCCAGTAGCGTAATGCACAGAGGCGCGCTCTGGTCGAAAGGTCATGGGTTCGATCCCCAGTGGAGACAATTGCAAAAATTCAGGGGAAAAGGTTAAGAATAAGTGAAAGAGGTGAATCATACTTTTTACGAGCAAAATTTAAAAAAAAAATGACGCGCCTACCCTCCCCATTTCTACATTCAGAAAAATTTTACGGCAAAAACATACCGTAGCGTACCCAGAAAGTACAAATGAGCGCGGATGTTCCGGACGTCTCGCATAACTTCTGTCGTCGTCCGTCCGTTCTTCTGCTTTCGAGAGAGATTTTGAGCAACAGGCGGGTCTCCTTCCTTCGTGGATTCCTCCTCTCCCATCCACTCCGGCCATCCAACGATCGGACTGGCAAAGAAATCTGAAAAGGCATGATAAGTGAGTTAAAATTGAAAAAAATCAATATAAAAATTACAGGTACGCATCAGAAAGGTGTATATAGCTGTCGCCAAATTGGAATCTTGCCAAAAAAAACCCCTTAATACAGCATTCGTGTCATACATATACAGGGGAAAATAGCGTGCAAAAAGCGAAGACGCGGAGAAAAAGCGGCTTCTTCTCGCCGATTTCCGTATGGCGACGGCTATAATCAGCTGATTGCAGTAACTACCCCCCAAATGGGCCTAATCCAGGTGCAGGCAACCCTTATTTTCTCAAACCTGGCACACATGAAGCAGCGAATAGCCGTATATCCGAAAGGACCATATGGGCAATTTTCTAGATATCAAAGTACAAACCTCCTCGAAGTGGATGTATATGAGAGGCTCGTGGGCGCAGAGGAATCCGTCTCCTGATGTAGGGAAAACTGGAGGTCGGTAGGCACACTGAACGGCATGGGTAACGAAATGACTGAAAATAACAATGATTGCATAAAAATTCAACTACTAACCATCAAAGTTGCCAGGGACATGTTGCCGAGCCCGCGGAAGATCTTGGCCACGACCTCGAACAACGAGCCGCCTATTTCCTTCTCCAACTTGCCGCAGTACTGCTCGGTCAGCGGCTTTTCGTTCCGACCGGTCTCCAATTCGATTTGTCCTTCCATCACTTATTCCAGGGGTAAGCCATGGCGGAGTCACCGAAATCTAAATTGATGAATAAATAGACAAAATTAAAACGGTCCCACCGCGAAGAAAGCGCGACGTACGTTCTTCTAACGTGAAGCGACGGCGGCCGGGGAAAGAACTTGATGTCGTAGCGAACACTGAAAAGCGCAAATTAGAGAGACAAAAAAATAGACAGAGAGAAATGTAGAATTTAATTAGTAAAAGTGGCAGAATTTCCACTGTTCTTTGTAATCGCCATTAAACATACATTGCCAACCTCTGCCGTAAGCGGCGGTAGGGACGTCGTAATGTTAAGTTTTCGCCAAATTAGTTAAAGGAGGAGGGCCGCTGTGAACTTTCAAAACTTTCAATAATCGATGGGGGCTGTCGTTAAATTAGCCCCACAATGGGTTGCCCAAGTATGCCCCCACAGCAAGCTTCCCTACGACAAACACTTCCGGACGGCTCTGACTAACGACCGGAGAATCCCTGTATGTACCGAGACTCGGCGCTTCATAATGCCCTTATTTACATTCACGATTGTCAACAGACAAATTCTGGAACGCAGGGTCACCGTCATATTCAAGATTTTCTCTGGCATCATGTAAAAGACATCCAGACTGCGGAACAGAATGGATGGCAGGATTTGGTGGAATTTTTCGTAGAGTTGGCAGCGGGCTGCAGTTGTGACGACGCAGGTTCAAATCTGTTTGATACTTTTGGGAGTATTGACAACACTCAACCGCCTCAGACTATTTCCGACGAGGAAAATGTGTGGCTGACCGCGGCTGGTGAGGGTGTTCGTGAAATGTGTCGTCACCATCGATGGTTCGAGACAGTGTTGAAGAGACAAATGGTGAACATGGCTAAACAGGGAGCGTTTGGGGGACTCGATGCGTGAGCCCCCCGAATGGCGCATCAGAGGTAACGAAAGTCCCTTACTAATTTCGATACCAACCTATGATGGTGAGGGCCAGGCTGAGATTAACATATCTGGATCGTGTGACAAGTAATAAATAAAGATGGGTGGAGGGACTTCTGGTTTTTTTGGAGACGACGTGGAGCCGCAAGAGAAAATGGGCATCGAAGGTGGGAAATGACCGAAGAAAGTGACAAAACGGTCCTGCGCCCATAGAGGATGGCGTGGAGAAAACAGCTTTCCAGACAGATATGAGCTACGGCGGCCCTAGCGGATAAACTAGAATGGCGGCTGGTTTTCTGGGCACAAGGGTGGCAGGGCGTCATCGGTTATGGCACAACTTCGCGCTCTATTTCATTGACGACTTTCAAGAACATTCGCATAACCGTGAAATCGATCGATACATCGTGGAATTCACAGTCACACAGGATGGGGCACACTCAAGCACTATTTCCGACAAAGAGGTGTGCGTCTCTGAGATTGAGAAGAGGAGTGTTGGGGTGCGAGAGGTGCAGAGACAAATGGTGAGGGCCATTTTGAGATTAACAGTTCTAAATCGGGCCCTAAGCGACGAGCTAAGACGGGTGACAGGAATGCCAAACAGGACTGGAAATGAGGTGGCGCCCCAAGATGATGGGAACAATGAAAAAGAAAGAAATGCGAGAAACTCTACGCCCACTGAGAGGATGACATAGAAAATCGTTTCGGGTGAGGACCATATCGACTCCATCTGCTATAAACAAGGGGCACATTCCTCACCTCGATATAGTCATCCTCCTCATCTGGTTTTGTGGGCATGTGGAAGCGCATCTCCATCAGCGACGTAGTGCAGTCGTCATTCTGATGAAAAGCAAAAATCCCTCGCTGCAGCTGACGTGACAATTGAAAGGCAAATCGCACGAGAATTCCAAGGGTTTTTCTAAAAACCGACTTTCCCAGATTTCGACAAGAACTAACATATAAGTCGCACTTTCCGAAGCCCTTGAGAATAGGATCCAACCGTCCGCCCTCCTTCTGCTTCGTGGGCTTCATTCCTTGTACGCCCTTCGTATTTTACTGAAACCTTTACGTTAGTATCCTCTAAATCTGCAGTACAATCTCCTTGGCTGTGAAACTGAATCGGCGTGGTCCGTCTAGGAGGGTTTCGCGGGGTCTCCCTCATTTACAGCGAAGGTGAACAAATCGAAGAAGATTGACTGGGTGGCACAGCGTCTCGAGCTTCTCAGCCGACCTTAACGAAAACATTTCTCTATGATTCTGAAGCAAACTCACTCGTCCGTTGGTCCCTTAGTGACATTTTCGACGAAGAGCTTTCCATCGTACATGGCAAAGGACACCGGAAAATTCACTACGATTGTAAAGATAATTACCCTATTCTTTGGTTCCTTGGTGATGTCCAACTGTTCCTTCTTCCCCTGCAACCCGTCGATGCGGCTCTTGTGGATTTCCGAAATCTAGTGCACAATCATCTAGAAGTGACTGGCCAGAACTGCGGCTTCGTGGGCTCCGATGTGGGAAAGTCCTCCGTGTTGTACTGAAAGTATAAAGTTGAAACTGAGAACGAGGACACAACTAGTTCACTTCTTTAGTCCCTTGAACTTCTTGTTATGTCCTGGCTGCGGGAATGGTAAGGCGTGGACGATCGTCTTTGAGTGGGAGTCCAGGTGGTTGGCATCTGTGGTGCGTCGTCGCCATGTTCCTCGTCGTAGAGCCAGCTCACCGAAAAATTGCACGGCAGATTACGATACAAAAGGAAAGCGAGAGAGAAAGAGAAGTTAGACCACTAGACTCATACACACTTTCTCACGCGTTCACTTGCACACAGTTAAGCACTAGCCCTCTCACCTTGCACACATATACCCACACATACACACGCTAAAACACCTGCAACTCACATGCGCACACTCTCACACGCAGGCACGCTCACACAAGCACTCACGCACTAGCCCTCTCACCTTGCATACATATACCCACACATACACACGCTAAAACACCTGCCACTTACACGCAGGCACGCTCACACAAGCGCTCACACACGCAGCCTATACTTTCACACCCTCATACTACACACAGAAAGGGAAGCGACCAAATTGAACCATGGGCAGCAATCGCACTCCCGTCCGTGTGCTACATGCTCACTGCCCTTCACACCCTCCTCCTCCAGCTCGAGTCAATTTCTCTACTGCGCACTGATCCCAAAGCCGTGGTGGTAATCCCGTATGCCGCTTGTTGCGGAGAGTAATGATCAGATTGCGAATTTAGATCTCGATGCGAAAGGCCAAAAGGAGTAGGACTCAGCATCGTTCAACCAGGCTCTCCCGATGAAACGGAACCGGATCGGAAGGATGTATAGGCTAATTCAGTCACTTCGCGGGCGATGGGCGGGCGGATGGGCGAGCTAGCGGGCAAGAGAGAGAAGGTGAAAGAGAGGGGGAAAGATAAAGAGAAAAGGAATGTAATACCTGACCTGATATAGAGAAGTTGTAGGGGAGAGGATATGGAAGAAGTCAGCTTTAGAAGACCACGTAGACGTAGAAGGTAGCTTCAGAAGACGACGAAGGAGTGGGCGGAGCATGGAGGCGAGAGGGAAGAGGATGCGACCGTCCGCGGTGGTAGCTGAAGAGGGAATGATTAGGAAAAGGAAAAGAATGATCACGTGGGGCTTGTTACTGACATGCTAATTAGATATGCATAAAGATGCAGTCGACACGATGAGAACATATGGTAATGAGGTGATGACAATAACATCCAAGGACGAGAGAAACAGGGGGGTTAGATAGCTAGAAAGAGAGAGAGGGGGGAGAAAAAGAAATCCCAGACGGCTAGAGAAAAAAGAGAAACACAGCAGCTATAGTGAGACAGATATCGACATAGGGGGATGAAAAGAGAACCAACCGAAGAATGGCGTTGAAGAGAGGCGAAGCGTAGGGAGAGGCCACAGCTTCAGACGAAGGAGTGGGCGAAGGTAGAACATGGAAGAGAGGGAAAGGAGAGGCGACCGTCCGCGGTGGCAACTGAAGAGCGAATGATGAGGAAAGGGGAAATTATGACCACGTGGGGGAGGTTACTGGCATGCTAATGCGATCGATACTCGGAAATCGATCATATTCTAACGAGATTTTAGAAATATCGTTCAAGAACGTGAAAAAACGATAAAGAGACAGAAATAGATGAATAAATATGAACCGGGAAGGTGATATAAAGTAAAAATCCACCATACCTGGCCAATTTCTCCTACATCTGCGGCCGACAGGCACGTTCATCCCTTTATCCATTGTGCCTCGTCGACAATTTGACGCTTTCCAGCTTGTTCCGCATTTTCATCTAGTTTTCCTAAAAAAAATTAATAAAGTACGCCTAAAATGGGATGAAAGCACAATGTGAACGCTTCGGACAGCGAGAATTTTGGGACAGCTGACTTAAAATAGCTTGCGCTCAGAATATACCAGTTGCCAGCGATGTGGCAGCTATATTTAGAGCTACAACATTTAAAAAAAAATAAAGAAATGAACAAAACTGACCTGATTTTTAAAGATAAGGAGGGGAAGCGACTGTAACCGATTGAAACCGTGATGACAATTCAAATGTCGGGAATAAAATGCAACGTCATAATTACGCCCTGTCGGACGGAAATCAAGATTTTCAAAAGTTCAAGTGGAAAAAATCAATAGGTAAGGTTCTAGAAGGAATATTCTTTAGAAAATAAACAATTGCGGTTTTTTTCTGAAAATGGAAACTTTTTTACCATGAAAATGGGAAAAATAAGTTGAAAATTTGAAAAACAACAAATTGAACGATGGGGTTGATTCTCCTGAGAACGACTCCGACTTTTTTTCCATAGACGTCATCAACCCTGCCTTCCTTGTTTTTTTAGACAACATCAGGAATCTAATTTCTCAGTTGAAATTTAAGACCGATTGGAAGTTGAAGAAATTTAGTCGCATGAGCTAAAATTCGCACACATCTTGAGGGTTTTCTTTAATCGGAAAAGACAGTATCGTTAGACGAATGAGCGATAAATATATATACTTTATCGACAAACTAAAAAGTTGTTTGTCCCAATTTTGACAAACTAAAAAGTTGTTTGTCCAAATTTAAATTTGGACAAGCTAAAAAGTTGTTTATCCAAATTTGGATATCGACATCCTTTCCCTTACCCTGTGGAGCAGAGAGCAGGTTTACGTCCTCCGTCCTCCGGTTCTCCGGTCTGGAGAAGGATTCCGTTACGCCCACAAGCCTCCCATGTACTTCCGCTGCGAGGAGGTTTGTACTTTGGTTTGAGAAAATGAGGGCCGCCTGCACCTGGATTAGGCCCATTTGGGGCTAGTTGCTGGAATTAGATGATTATAGCCGTGGCCAAACGGAAATCGGCGAGAAAAAGCCGCTTTTTCTCCGCGTCTTCGCTTCTCGCACGATATTTTCCCCCTGTGTATCACACGAATGCTGCATTAAGGCTGTTTTTGCCAAGTTTCCAATTTGGCGACAGCTATATACACCTTTCTGATGTGTACTTATAATTTTTATATTGATTTTTTCTACTTTAACTCACTCATCATGCCTTTTCAGCTTTCTTTGCCAGACCGATGTGTTGCTGGCTGGAGTAGATGGGAGAGGAGGAATCCGCGAAGGAAGGAGACCCGCCATTTGTACGGTACGCTACTGTTTTTGCCGTAAAATTTTTCTGAATGTAGAAAAGGGGAGGGTAGGCGCGTCATTTTTTTTAAATTTGCTCGTAAAGGTGTGATTCACCTCTTCCCGCCAGTTCCTAACTTTTCCCTGAATTTTTTACAATTGTCTCCGCTGGGGATCGAACCCATGGTCTTTCGACCATGTGGCGCCTCCATCCATTACGCTATCCAGTACACGTTAGTGTTGGCTGTCGTCCGGCTTATGAACCTGCGTTGAGCACATTAAACTATAAGTAAAGTCAACGATAATTAGCATACGCAATGTTTTCTAATTAGCTAATTTCAGATGTCGACGTCTAATGTACAACCTGGACCTTCCTTCCTTCTTCCTTCTACCTTCCTCGACGTCCATTGATCAATTTGCCATTTTGTTAGTTTTATTTCGTGGCATTGGGTTCTACCTCGTATAAGCGGGTGGACCCTGTTTCTTTTTTTTACTGGGTTCTACCCCGTAAAAGCGGGTAACCCTTTGTTACATTCGCGGCCGTGATTTTTCTGTTGAGGATGTCGCGCCGAGGTAAATTCCTTACGGGGATTGCGCCGCTCGTCGTATGTGGGATTCGTGCAAAACGCACCCAGGTCGTTCAAGAATGTTCGTTGTGAGGCGTGGGTGAGCCCTGGTTTAGCGCTCTGGGATTCTGGCTCATGTTGCCGTGTCTCCATTTATAGTTCCTGCGTAATGAGCAACTTTGAAGTCTCAGGCAAATTCGCTAATCATTACCTTGGAATGGGTCGGCCCCACTTTTTTGAAAATCTATTTTTAAATGTAACTCTTTTCAAAGTCTTTATTTTCAAGTTCTGTTTGTTGCAAAACATCGTTCTAATTGTGCAAAGGAGGATTCAAGCTACTCTATATCAATTTTGTATGTTTTTCATGGCCGAGTGTCTAAGAATTCGGACTGGTAATCCGAAGTTGCCCCAGTTCGATCCCCCGCCGACAAAACTTTTTTGTCATAGTTGTTAGAAACGCAATTCCTGCACATAAATCATGAGAACTTTTTTTTTCAACGTTTGGATTTTTTGACCGCGGGCCGGGTTGGACCGGGCCGTGAATTTTTGAGAGAGGGCCGGCCCATAGCCACCCTTGATTGCATTGCACAAGTAGTCGCTATCCCAACTGCGAACTACCTTGTACTTTGGTGATCTTGAATTAATGGTAAGGTTTTACTAAATTTCTGTTTTTCGCCACTTGTCGCAAATACGTGTTCATAAAAAAATATGCGTGTCTTTAAAAAATATACGTGTCTATAAAAATTATACGTGTCTATTAATTCGCCGTTAAAAATACATGGGTGGACGGTGGAACAGCCACAAGAAGCCCTTGCCCTAAACGTCTTCTTCCTTTCTTTACTGCCGCTGGAAATTATCCTCATTTAAACAATTCTCTTATGCTGTGTGTGTGTGTTTGTGTTGTCCCATGTGAAAGTGCGTTAAGTCCGTGACGTGTCGGCGTCTCCTAATTTCCCCTACACTTTCCCTCATGCGGTGAATACTTCATTTCGGGGCCGCAGACCCTGGCGAGCTGCCGCAGGCCGCGAGCATAATCAGGACAGCCAAAGGCTGGTCGTAAAATTCCGATTTTTCTTATTGAGCAAAGCGACCCTTCGGATTTGAAGCCTAAATTTCACGCATACCTACCCGCTAAATGGCTGGCATTTGTAGCATTAGCACAAACTTGGTCGTTGGTCGTATTCTATTTCGTTTGACACTGAATTTACAAAGATTGAGGTTCAATCAAAAAAGTCGTTCTTCGAATGACGTTGAATAATTAATGTTTTGAATGTAAATTTTCACGCATCAAGACCCATGTTGGAAATTCTCCCATTGTGTTGTATGTCTTCACTATGCAATCAATTCCCTTTATGCGTTGCCGACGGCTGTGCCACCAGTATTTGCTGCCGGTTAACTCCGATCTACAGTGAGTAGCTACATTCTACGTTTCACCAGGGAGAATATAGCTTACCCAATTGTGTCATCAAGATAATACCAATGTGTTACCTCATCACCTGAACAGTAGTTGCGCGTGGGTCAGTCAATCCTAAAAGGCTGACTAACGCTGTGTATTGCTAAAAGTGATATGTGTACTAGGGTCAATGTGCTAGGGGAGGCGTTTCTAGTCACGGCCCTTAATAAGCAAAGGAAGGCTCTTCAGCTACTGGAAACCGTACCGATATTCGCATCTGAATGCCTATAGTTGATGCCAAAACTACTTCGTGACCAAGTACCAATGTTTCGATGTTGTATTTACCAGGAGTTCTGACCTCCTGCACTCCTGCACCACGTGGGATGAGCACATTTTGGGCTTTTGTTTGGTACTGAATGCGACGTGGTTTTTGGAGTGCGTAACACCATCAGCAGCTGACGGTGCTACCTTAGACAATGGAGTGGGTGTACATTTGTGGGGAAATTGTGAAGAAAAGGGTGTGGGTGCGCATGTGTAGGAAGGGGTTAAGAAATGGAGTAGGAGAATGGGTCAGCCGCACAGTCAACCCTCCCAATGGAAATGCCGTTCTTTCCCCCTTCTATCCCCACGCTGTCCTCCGCTGTCCGACTTCAAAGTGCGTGAGCGTGCGTGCGTTGTCTGAGTGTCTCTCTTTTTACATACTTTGAAGACTAAACAGGTTACGATCGGTTTCTCTCTCACACCTTTTGAGAGTGAGAGTAACTGGAAGAGAGAAACCTGTATCGCTATTCTTCTATGTGTCTCTTTCTCTGTCACGTTGTCCTTTTTTGAACTCTCTGTGTGTTTGTCTCTATTCATCCTTTTAGTAGTTTTTTATATCTGTCTTTGTTTAATCCTCTCTTTGCACCTATCTTTATCATCATATTCCTTTTAATTTGTTTCAGATGTTTTTCTGATCTCTCCACACGGTAAGTTCAGCGCACAAGTAAAACTGAATGGAAGCCGTCTGCCAGACTGTGTGGCCGGTCCGGACACGATTACCCTGGTCTTCAAGTTGGCCTCGAGCCAATCCTGGTTTTGTAGATTTTAATGAACAAATCCTGACTTGGATAACTGCCAACTTGAATTCCAGGCATATCGTGGCAGGATCAGCCGCGTGTGGTCGCGTCGCGTGGGAAGATGGCTCCCATTGGATCCTACTTGCGTATTTACTCATAATGGACACGGCGTGTCCATAATCCGGAAAAGAGAACATTTGTGCAATATTACATGGAAAAATCTCAACCAATTATTTAAGCCTTGCCAAAAAAAGAAAAATGTCTGTGGCATTTTAATGTAATGGGAGTGAAAAATTGGAAGCCCTTGTGTTTATTAAAAACCAGTATCGGTGAAATGGTCGAAAAACGGGCCGTCTGATTTTCACCCATTAAATTTATAGACATGTATTTTTAAAGACACGTGTTTTTAAAGACACATATTTTGTATATAGACACGTATAATTTTTATAGACACGTATATTTTTTAAAAACACGTATTTGCGACAAGTGCCTGTTTTTCTAAACATGCACCTTTTACTATTTCAGCTCTGCAGGTGGCTGTAATTTGAATTCTTCCGCGTCGCCCCCTCCGAATGCGAATTCTGCGTGGTGGTGTAACACCCAATTATCTACACTGAAATAATTGGAGTACGATTCCAGTCATTCTGCATGGGCGAACCACCGTCGCCGGACGTATGCAAAGATGCGGAAGATATATCAGGATCAATCCTGTTCACTATTATTTCAATTTGTAAAGTAACAGTGGCCCTTGTTGGATTCACAGCTTCTACCGTTACGTTTCTAAGAGAGGTGTGTCGAACAAGTATTCACAAGAAATTGGTGACTTTTCCAACAATTTTTAGGTTAATTTATATGTATTTTTGTTTTTCAGGGTATAAAATGGCTTGTCCATCCAAACGCCAAAGTCTTGTTCCTAAACCACGCAATTTTAACCGTGATCAACGCGATTGTCTACTTTTGTGAATACTCTTACAAGCTTTATAGGTATTTTTTTAAACTTTTCGCAATCCTCAGCTTTGTTTTAGGATCGCGTTTCCTTCATCCGAAGAATGTCCCTACGCTTACGAAGGCTTCACCGCCTTTTGGGTGCGAATGCCTCTAAATCTGTTGATTTGTTTGCAAACTCTCAACATGTTCATGTTTGTCATGGAACGAGCAATTTCAACCATTTGGCCAGAGGAATACGAAAAAGTCAGCAACCCGAAATTTGGTATTGCGTCTTGTGTATTTGGCGTGAGTTAAAAATAATCCGCAGAAAAACTCCAAAAAAATATTTTAGACAGTTTTTGCGATTGGTTATACCTTGCTCCTTCTGGCTGTTCCGAACAAATACGGGTACTACTCACCAGCAGTTACTGTAAATACTAGAGATAACTATTACACAGTAGGCCAATTAACATCTAATTGCTAATTAAAGTCTTTCTTGAAGGCCTGGTTGGAGTCAATTCTAGTTGTGGAGTTGATCACAGTATGCATTCTCATCAGTTGCACAATTTCGACGTTTATTAGAGATAAAGAGATTAGGAAACGCAAAAACAGCGTTCTCGGACTTGGATATCAGGTAGGAGTGAGTGTGTGAATGTGTGAGTGTGTTAGCGTCTATCTGTTTCTATTCTTTTCCTAGGTCAGTGAAAACCTCAAAATCCTAATGCTACTCCTTCCCTGTTTCATGTTCCATAGCCTTTTCCAACTACTCACCGCCGGCGGAATTTGGATAAACCTGGTTAGAAAGTTCGCTTTAAGTTCATAAAAAATTGTTCAGTCCGGAAAAATGGCCGACCTTTCTGAATCTGCAATTGTAGCGGAATGTTTCAACCAGTCGATTTTGTACACTATAATTATCCCCTTGGTTATGTACTCGCGAAAGAAATTCTTCAAGAGAAAATCGGTTGTCAACAATTATGCTCATACCGATGCATATTTCACACGATTGGGTCAAGATTGGAAATAAACCTTTATTGAGAACCGAAACCATTTAAAATGTGTGTGTATGCGTGTGTGCGTGTGTGCGTGTGTGCGTGTGTGCGTGTGTGCGTGTGTGCGTGTGTGCGTGTGTGCGTGTGTGCGTGTGTGCGTGTGTGCGTGTGTGCGTGTGTGCGTGTGTGCGTGTGTGCGTGTGTGCGTGTGTGCGTGTGTGCGTGTGTGCGTGTGTGCGTGTGTGCGTGTGTGCGTGTGTGCGTGTGTGCGTGTGTGCGTGTGTGCGTGTGTGCGTGTGTGCGTGTGTGCGTGTGTGCGTGTGTGCGTGTGTGTGTCTGTGTGTGTATGTGTGTGTGCATGGGTGTGTATGCGTGTGAGCACGTGATCTTCCATATTTTTCTAGGTCAGTGAAAACCGCAACATCTTCATGCTCCTCTTGCCATGCTTCATTTTCCACAGCATTTTTCAACTTCTCACTGCCGGAGGCGTCTGGATTAACTTGGTTTCAAAACCCACTTTTTCCAGAAAACAAGTTTTCAGACCGGACAACAGGCAAATCTAGCTGAATCCGCGATCATGGCTGAATACTTCAATCAATCCATTTGGTACACTATCATCATTCCCATCGTTATGTTCTACCGGAAGAAATATTTTAAGAGAAAATCGGTGGTCAACAATTATGGTCACTCCGATGCTTACTTCACTCAATTGGGCCAGGACTGGCAATAGAATTTTAGAATTTATGAATTTATAAATCCTTTTTAATGAAACGATATGGTCTCCGTGTGTGTCTGAAATGGATCAGTGGAGGATCACGCGTTCATTTCCCCAGAGCGGGATCGGCCGTAGGCCGAGTTTCACGTGCTTCACGGTATTTTAACGGCCCAAAGGCAAGTAATGAAAGGCCGTATGCCATAAATCTGCAGCCTAGGCCTCACCGACACGCGCTTAACGGCATTCTCTCGGCCGAAGGCCGAGTAACGAAGGCAGCAAAACTGACCATGAGCGGCCAAAGGCCGCAAGCCAAGGGGTGCGCGCGTAGGCCCGCGCACCCTTCTGGTAAATAATAACGTTTTAACCTCACGTGATTATAACTACAGTAATATCCCAGCTACGGTAAGCAAGCCGTCCCGCAAAAAGCTAAGGTTACCAAATACTGAAAATCGATTATACACAAATTTGCTGCATGTAAATAAAGCTTGGTTTTGTCAGCGTCTTTTTTTCAAAAATAGACTTAAACACATTTATTGAACGTTCATTAGGTCTACTCAAAACTAGAATCTTTGCCTTCTTTACCATTCTTCGAATTCTTGCTCTTCTTCATAACATAGAGGAGGTTGAGGATTCCCATAGCAAGAGTCATAACCGCATAGTAGACTGAAAATACGATGCCAAGGATGAAGAATCGATCCTCCAATTCTTGAGCCTCTTTTTCGAGAGCTGCCTCGTCAATTTCATTCTTTCCTTGGTTGGTAACTGTAGAATTTGCGTTATCCCTTTTGATTCTGGGGCAGGAGATAGGCACAATTGAAACTGAGCCTCCGACTGAGGCAAATATATTCAAGGAACTTTCGTCTTCTCCGCACATTTTGAGATTGCCAGTCATCACTAAAATAGCAAAAGTTTGAAGTTTTGAATCTCTGTCTCTGCGTCTCTCTAAATCGCTGTAGGTCTCTCTATGTATCTCTCTGTATCTGTATATCTCTGTATCTCTCTGCGTCTCTGTGCGTCTTTCTGTATGTCTCTCAATGTCTCTATGTGACTCTCCGCGTCTCCTTGTCTCTCTGCATCTCTCTGCGTTTCTGTGTGTCTCTCTGCGACTCTCTGCGTCTCTCTGTATCACTCTGTGTCTATTCGTCTCTACGTATCTCTCGGCGTCCTTCTGTGTCTCTTTTGTCCCTGCGTCTCTGTGTCTCTCTGTGTCTCTCTATGTGTCTCTATGTGTCTCTGTGTCTCTGTGTCTTTGGGTCTCTCTCTCTCCCTCTCTCTCTCCTCTCTCCTCTCTCTCTCTCTCTCTTTCTCTCTCTCTCTCTCTCTCTTTCTCTCTCTCGCATTTTTCCCAACTTACCCAAATCTCCTTCGACCTTCGATCCCTTCAAAAACTGAATATTCTCCATGGCGAGCTTCGAATTCACTATCTTCAAATCTCCTCCAATTTTCTCAATGTGGGTGGTCGTCTTTCCCATCGCCGTCTCAGCAACAATCAGGTGCTTCTTAATAGTTGTACATCCGTTGAGGCTACCAAGATTCGTAACGGGGAGAGGGAAGTGACATTCTAAAACTTCCTTGATTGTAGCAAGTGAGTCATGTCGCACCATGAGGAGTGCCTCCGAGGGCATCTGCAGCTCCACTTCCCACGAGGTGGACGGAAAACAGAAACAATACAACTTAAAATGGGATTAGGTTGAATTGCAGTGGAGGACCAACCGTACATGGAGGAGAGAGATGCAGGAATGGCAAACCGGTTGGAGAAGGCGATGGATCATTAGCGTGGCGTGCTAATTAGAATTAACCATATTTCAATTACCCACGACACTCGAAAAACATCATGGCACGGATGGTTTTTACGGATAATGCACCAGTTAAAGGAAGGGTTTCAGCATTGGGTCCTGCCACGATGGTGCGCTACCCGTGCGCGCACAAACGAGAGCACGTTTTATGAAGAAGAGAACAATGAACGTAAGAAAAAAACGTTTTATATAAATCATCGTTTCCAAAATATCTTCAAATGTTGAAAATGAACATCTGGCATCTTATGGTCATGCACAACAGTAGTTTTCTTGAAAAACCGTTGTCGCATGTACAAAACAGCTGGCATTATTATGGTGTAGAGTAAAGACTGATTTAGAACTTCCATCCAGACGGCTTGCTTTGCAGCATCGAATTGGGGCACAACCTCAAACTGGGGTTATAAATCTAGAACAAACACGATTTCAAAAGTACCAGATTGTAGATTGTGACGCCTCCGGTGGTGAACAGTTGAAAGACGCTGTGGACGGCGAAGCAAGGGAGGAGAAGCATTAGAATGTTTCGGTTTTCACTGATCTGGAATATTCTCGTTCACACACACTCACACACTCACACACTCACACACTCACACACTCACACACTCACACACTCACACACTCACACACTCACACACTCACACACTCACACACTCACACACTCACACACTCACACACTCACACACTCACACACTCATACACTCACACACTCACACACTCACACACTCACACACTCACACACTCACACACTCACACACTCACACACTCACACACTCACACACTCACACACTCACACACTCACACACTCACACACTCACACACTCACACACTCACACACTCACACACTCACACACTCACACACTCACACACTCACACACTCACACACTCACACACTCACACACTCACACACTCACACACTCACACACTCACACACTCACACACTCACACACTCACACACTCACACACTCACACACTCACACACTCACACACTCACACACTCACACACTCACACACTCACACACTCACACACTCACACACTCACACACTCACACACTCACACACTCACACACTCACACACTCACACACTCACACACTCACACACTCACACACTCACACACTCACACACTCACACACTCACACACTCACACACTCACACACTCACACACTCACACACTCATACACTCACACTCTCACACACTCACACACTCACACACTCATACACTCACACTCTCATACACTCACACACTCACCTGATATTTACATCCTAGTTGACAATTCTTTTTTGCGAACTTCTTCTCCTGTAGCACAGTTGCAATCACACTTCCTAACAGAGCACACATTGTGACACATTCGGTTATCATTATTGAAAACACCCATGTCTAAATACAACAATTACATTTCTTTATTAAAAACCTACCGCATAATAGTTATCAGGTGTTTTTAAAGTGATAGCGGCTGACCAATATTGATATTGATTTGGGTTGATCAAAAGAAAGTACGTGTACACAGTTCCAGCTGTCATCTTAAAAATACAAATGTTCAAAACTTCCTAATCTGTTTT
The DNA here is from genome assembly GCA_964057215.1 of Oscheius myriophilus. Classification (NCBI taxonomy): domain Eukaryota; kingdom Metazoa; phylum Nematoda; class Chromadorea; order Rhabditida; family Rhabditidae; genus Oscheius; species Oscheius myriophilus. Next base: position 17,458,858 of record OZ059904.1, on the reverse strand, counting down.
CACCACAACTGTTGAAATTATTATTCCGCATGTTGGTTTTTGAATCCTTTCGTATTTCGTTGGCCAAACAGTTGCAACTCCTCTTTCTAATACAAAAGTCGACATATTAAGAGTTTGCAGAATGAAGAAAAGACCAATTGGAAAACGGCACCAGAAACCAATTTTTGCAGGAAGGATATAGCCACAACCCTCACGAGGATACGTGAAGCTTAAAAAAAGGTTAATAAACAACAAAATAATTAGGTACCGGTAGACTTCGTAAGGATATTGACATAGATAGGCAACAGCTGTAAAAACCGTGATAAGAGCATGGTTGCAAAAGATCACTTTGGCGTTTGGGTGAACGAGCCATTTTATGCCCTGAAAGTGAAGTTTTGAAACTGCCAACAGTCGACTTGACAGTTGACTTGTCACTCTTTTGACCTTACGTCATTACTGTCTTAAGGTAATAGTTAATATCTTTAGGTTCATTAAGGAAATTGACGTAAGTTTTATTAAGCTCTGCTAGGTAGGGTAACGACTAATCGTAAGTCCTTAAAGTCTTAAAGTTAATCAAAGTAATTGGACTAAAGACAAAAGGTCTTTGTCTTCAGTCCAGTTACTTTGATTAACCTTAGCACTTTAAGGACTTACAAAAATCTGAATTAACGAAAATGGATTTTTGAGGAAATTGTCTTTAGGTCATCATGTTAGTTAAGATAAATGGACTAATAGTAAGGTCTTAAAGTCTTTAGGTTAATCGGAGAAACCTGACTGAGGCTTTAAGGTCTTTAGGTTAAGGTTTTGGGAATAAAGCTTAAAGTTTTAATGTGACTCGTTTTTATGAGCTTAATAATCAAGGTTTTTTAACAAAGCTCTAAGGTATTTAGAGCAATTAGAAATTTAAGGTCTTCAGAGTATTTTTTAAGGTAGTCTTTAGAGTGATGGATGTGGTGACCCCGGGTATCTCCCCTTCCTCTCACTCAATAGTCTCCAGAATTTGTCAGGCAACGCGTTGTTCCATTTTTTTTAATATGAAAAGAAAGACATTTTAATTACCTCTGTATAAAATGTGTAAGTAGAAGTGCACAATCCAAAAACAGCCAAAATCACTTTAACAGCAGCACATAAGAAAAACTTCGAATGAGCAATATCCTCAGCAGCTGAGCACACACTCTCAGACGGCGGTGCCAGCTCAGTTTCATTCATTTGAAACGATTTTTGAATTATTCAAAGATAACGATCAACGTTTCTGAAAATATATGCTTTCGGAAATGAGACTTTCAGTTTAATTTCCTTAGAATATAGATTGTTTTGAGCAATTATAAAAAAATAGTGAGCTGAGGCGTGCTTGTTATGCGATTTTTCAGGCCTGCCTAACAAAGGAAGCAGCTGAAACAAGGGAAAACAGCATGCCGGAGGGAAACGGTAAAAACATCGCGTGGAGAATCTAATTTCAAACAAGAATTGCTCAATTGTGAAAGTTTTGAATTTTGAATTTAATTTTAATTTTCTAGCAATTCAAACCATGGTTGCGAACATAAACATTCCCAGAAATTAAGGACCAAACAAGCACAAGTGAACGTATCTGGGCGACCAACAATTATTTTAAAATTATTTCCCTTCAGTTCAACAATGTCACGGCTTTTTGTGTTGAAAAGTTCAGGTTCAGAAAAATTCAACGTGTTTAAAAATGCGAATTCAAAGCAATTTCAGATCAAAAGGCGGGGAGCGCTTTGCGCCTGAGCGGTTCCCGGTCGCATTTTGTTATCCAATCTGTTCTCGCATTGAGTTACGTAAGGCCGCAAAGCGGCTCTTATGCGGCCGACGACCACTTTACTAATAGGTCGCGAAGCAGTTCTAAGGCGGCCGAAGGTCGACTAATCCAAAAGAACAAAAAATGTGTTTCTTTTTTTGGGAACCCACTAAAACCATCTTTAAATAGTACAATCAAAAGAGGACTAAAAATAAGAGAGTAAAATATCGCAAACTTTGTAACACTCAGCTTTTCACTGTTTGCAATTTGCCTTTTTCAACAAAGATAGCTATAGTTCGTGCCAATACTACTAACAACGTGCCAATGGTTTGATGTTGTTCCTAGAGTGAAGCATGTAATATAGAATACTCAAGCCGTGTACGCAGAAAAATTGGGCGAAGTATGGCGAGAAGTATATAAAAATTTATTTGTTCCACGACTGCATTAATTGATTAAAATGGTCCTCAGTAGTCTTCTGCTCACTATCCCTAACAATATTCTTCTTTCTTCCACAGTTTCTATGTAGTAGTAGTACAATTGGCATTGCAATAGGGTATAAAACGGTCTAAAATTTATTTGTATTTTATTAAATTTAAAATCTTACTTGGTTGAAAACCTCGACTACAATAGTATTGCGAACTGGATTGAAATTGGGAGATAACTGAAAAAGGTCTAAATTTAAAATTTCTGAGTTCTCAGTATGAATATAACTATGTAAAGTCAATTTTATAATTTTGAGTTTGTATCTAAAAACTTACAATATTGTAAACTGTAACTCCACATGACGTCATCACATGAAGAAAACTGTGAACCAGAAAGCACGGTAGAAGTAGAGATAAAATATTTAAATTTTCATTGACCTATTGACCTAACTTAATTAATATGTTATTAAGTTCTACCTGATATCTACTTCCCAGGTCCTTCTTTATAAAGGAACATTTTCTTTGTTTGAATGTTATGAGTCCAAATAATACGAGTAATAAGAGGGTGCATAATTCCACACAGAGAAACGAAAAGATCCAAACCTAAAGTGTTGGTACGCATTAAAGGGGCCATAAGGGGGGTTTTTCACGCTCATGCAAATCATATGCTAATGAGGACTTGGCAAGCATTCTGTGAACAACCGTTTCCTGGAGCGGTGTTGGAAAATAACATTTCAATTGAAATGGCGCAATTAGCATACTGTTCATTTCCGTTTCGAAAAGCAGGCTGATGGTCCCTTTAAATGGCTCATCAGGGGCCTTTTCCAAATCGCATGCTAATGAGGACTTGGCAATCATTTAGCGCATGACCGTTTTTCTAGAGCGACGTTGGAAAATAACATTTCAATTGAAATGACTTGAGTTTCATACCGTCCATATCCAATCCGAAAAGGCCCCTGACGGTCCCTTTAAGGTAAAATATGAAAGCTACTTACCGTGTAAGTCTTCAAGTTGTCAGTGGTTCTGATCGAGCAAGCTGTCCTTGTCCTTCGTATTTGTTTGGATTCGCCAACATTAGGTAAGTGTAGGTGACTCCAAACACCGTCTGAAAGTTTTGTTTTGTGAAAAGTTTTTGTAAATTAAAAACCCCTTGTAAGTTTGTTTTTAGTCATTTATATCTGTCTTAATCCTTTGTAGAGATGATTCCTGATCACTCTCTATTGTTTAAACGGAAGTAAATGTTCAAACCTCACGCATTTCGCCTGTGGAAGAAGCTTCTTCCTTTGAAGATCTATTATTAGGGCGCTTCTTGAACGTAAGATTTCAATGCTCATTCTGAGGGATCATTTATAAACAAACTATGGAACTTTCTTGTACTTTAGTGATCTGTGTAAGATGGTCAATTAAGGCGACATTTATGTAAGATTTCGGTACTACCATGAACGCGCCGTGAATAGGCGAAAGAGCATTGTAAAAGTGGAGTGCGCAGACAATTAACTGAGTTCGTTGCGGGACCAAAGGTACTTAGTCCTTTAAAAAATGGGATAATCCTTGCCCATTCGTTGGAAATGGAGTATATGAAAATTTATCAATAACGCTTATTGTAGAATACTAAATATAAGATGCAGAAAATGTATTTCTCCGACAGTTTTGGGCTGTTTTTCGTTTTATTTTAGCATTCAAGTTGATTATTAACAAAATCAGTCGATATGTTTTGTTTTCAAATTTCAACTTTATCAACGCAAAATTTAATTAAACACTCAGTTGTTTTTTTCCTTGCAAATTTTGTGAAAGGCCGAAAAACAGAAAAAAAACAGGTTTTATGAGGTGAGTACTTTATGAAAATGGGGAAAAAATGTATGGGACAGGAAAATGTTGCGAGTGTTCACTGTTTTTTTTTTTTGGGAATCAAATTTGAAACCAATTAACTGTTCTAACTTTGAAATTTAGAAAACTTTAGAAAATGAGCCCTTTTTTCTTGAAATTGCCTTTTTTCTTGAAACTTTTCGCCACCTTTAGCTGAAATATTTTCGTATATCTTTGTTTTCATCATGAGATTTAATTTTTATTTACAACAATTATGTGTTGAACTAAATAAGGACTTCAAAAAGCCCTTTGAATTTGAAGCTCCGCCCACTATAAGTGGTTTTGCAAATTCTTTAACAAATATTTTTTAACGAAAGAAACGGCTATACTACTCGCCCATAGAGCTTGACCGGTAATATTGGGCATTAGCATAGTTTTCCATAATAAACAATGGACATTTATGCAAAAATGTGAACTTGTAAATCTGTCATTGCTCACGCTAATTAGCTTAGATTTGCAGGTTCTTTATACTTCCGGTCAAGGTCTATGGGCGAGGAGTATAACTCAAATTTCAGAAGCATTAAATGTTTTACAAATAAGCATATTCTGTAAATCTGGAATGATTGGCATTCGAATAATTCATAAATGTATAAGAAATTTCCACCATTTTCAGCTGTTCAAATCATATTTTCAGATTCCAGGTATAACCCGAAACCCGGAATTCGTCATATGCTTATAAAAAACGGCATAAATTTCGTCCAAGAAAATTTTCACAATATGCGAAAATTATACAAAATTCATAATAAAAATTAGAAGATAAAACTAATATATACTGCTCGCCAATTCTATTCGGCAAAAAAAAAACGGCCACGCCCCTTTTGTAGCCCACTATTTTGATGTAATAATGGGAAATTCCAATATCAACATCAGAATATTCTCACTCATTTCCAAAAACCGCCGAAGTAGGGTTGGCCGGCACTTTACATTTATTTAAATAGTTGGCGATGAAAAAAAATAAAACTCACAGTTGCAAAGCAAAGGAAAACAGTTCCTATTCCAATGGTGACTTTTTCATATCGTTTCGGATAAATTGTTGAAATCCCTCTTTCAGTAGTGAAAATGAACATTGTCAGAGATTGAAGAGAAAACAAAATTGCAGCAGGAAGTCTTACGAAAAACGGCCAAGATCCAGACAGAACGAAAGGACAGGTATCGGTTTCTGGAAAGGTTATTCTGAAAAGGTTATTTCGTTTAAAAAATTGAATTCTAACCTGTAAACTTCAAAACCACACTGTATAATGTAGGCAAAAGCCGTTAATACTGTAATTATCGCATGATAAGTAAAAATGACTTTGGCATTTGGATGAACGAGCCATTTCAATCCCTAAAATCCAATTAAACCAGTTATTGATTCATTTAATTACTTGTCTTCTGAAAATTAGAAAGGAGGCAATTAAACCAATTACCGAAGTTATTGTTTTAGCAATTGAAATATAGTAAAATGGTGAATTTGCTATATTGTAGGCTGTTGCACATTGCTCGATTGTGGGCATTTTCGAACTAAACGGAAATTACCAAGAAGCAAATTGGGAGGTAGACGAGAAAAGTGAGACAGGTGGTTTCATAGGAAAACAAAATGTCACTTTCGTCAGAGAATGAACAAGAGGCGGAAGGGGATATAAATAAAGGAAGATGTAAAGTTCAACCGGGAAAGTTTGTAGTTAAGGATGGCTTTTAGATTTGAAAAGTGACTGTACTGAAAACACGGAAATTTTTGGGTGAAACATTGTTTGTTTAATCTTAGGAAGAATATTCCGGCCCGCCTTCCGGCGGTCCTGAATATTCTGGCTGCTCGCGGCCTCCGGCCGCTCGCCGAGGGCTGCGCCCTCGAAATGAACTATTCAAATAACCACGTTTCGTTAGCATTTACGTGGAGTTAGAACCCCCATCGACGAAAGACAACACAAAACGGACCCAGCGCACTTTCACATGGGGAACAACAAACACACCCACACACATACACACACACACACACACACACACACAAACAGAGACTATAAGAGAATTGTTAAAGGGAGGATTTTTAACTCTCTGTCATAGCTCTCTATTTTGCTAGAAAAATAGGACTTTTTGAAATCTGAATTTCATTTTGCAAAGGGGCTTGAAAGCTGAATTAAAAATTTATATGGACAAAACAGACTAAATGTGGTTCATGTCAAGACTAGATTTTGAGCTCTACACGATTTTATTGACAGATGCTTTTGCTCCGAACCAGAAAAATTCACTTTGATGGCTCAAAAATCGGAAAAATCGCGTGATATCTTTTTGCAAAATTTCTCATTATTAAAATGTGTATCTCACAGGCGCCGTTGCGGGCAGACCGATTATTCAGCTGTAAACATCAGAAAAACAATGGAAAGCTGGTGATCTATCACACGCACACACGCACACACGCACAGCACACACGCACACATACATACATAGACACATACACACATACACACATGCACACATACACACATACACACATACACACATGCACACATACACACATACACACATACACACATACACACATACACACATACACACATACACACATACACACATACACACATACACACATACACACATACACACATACACACATACACACATACACACATACACACATACACACATACACACATGCACACATACACACATACACACATACACACATACACACATACACACATACACACATACACACATACACACATACACACATACACACATGCACACATACACACATACACACATACACACATACACACATACACACATACACACATGCACACATACACACATACACACATACACACATACACACATACACACATACACACATACACACATACACACATACACACATACACACATACACACATACACACATACACACATACACACATACACACATACACACATACACACATACACACATACACACATACACACATACACACATACACACATGCACACATACACACATACACACATACACACATACACACATACACACATACACACATACACACATGCACACATACACACATACACACATACACACATACACACATACACACATACACACATACACACATGCACACATACACACATACACACATACACACATACACACATACACACATACACACATACACACATACACACATACACACATACACACATACACACATACACACATACACACATACACACATACACACATACACACATACACACATACACACATACACACATACACACATACACACATACACACATACACACATACACACATACACACATACACACATACACACATACACACATACACACATACACACATACACACATACACACATACACACATACACACATACACACATACACACATACACACATACACACATACACACATACACACATACACACATGCACACATACACACATACACACATACACACATACACACATACACACATACACACATGCACACATACACACATACACACATACACACATACACACATACACACATACACACATACACACATACACACATACACACATACACACATACACACATACACACATGCACACATACACACATACACACATACACACATACACACATACACACATACACACATACACACATACACACATACACACATACACACATACACACATACACACATACACACATACACACATGCACACATACACACATACACACATACACACATACACACATACACACATACACACATACACACATACACACATACACACATACACACATACACACATACACACATACACACATACACACATACACACATACACACATGCACACATACACACATACACACATACACACATACACACATACACACATACACACATGCACACATACACACATACACACATACACACATACACACATACACACATACACACATACACACATACACACATACACACATACACACATACACACATACACACATACACACATACACACATACACACATACACACATACACACATACACACATACACACATGCACACATACACACATACACACATACACACATACACACATACACACATACACACATACACACATACACACATACACACATACACACATACACACATACACACATACACACATACACACATACACACATACACACATACACACATACACACATACACACATACACACATACACACATACACACATACACACATACACACATACACACATACACACATACACACATACACACATACACACATACACACATACACACATACACACATACACACATACACACATACACACATACACACATACACACATACACACATACACACATGCACACATACACACATACACACATACACACATACACACATACACACATACACACATACACACATACACACATACACACATACACACATACACACATACACACATACACACATACACACATACACACATACACACATACACACATACACACATACACACATACACACATACACACATACACACATACACACATACACACATGCACACATACACACATACACACATACACACATACACACATACACACATACACACATACACACATACACACATACACACATACACACATACACACATACACACATACACACATGCACACATACACACATACACACATACACACATACACACATACACACATACACACATGCACACATACACACATACACACATACACACATACACACATACACACATACACACATACACACATACACACATACACACATACACACATACACACATACACACATACACACATACACACATACACACATACACACATACACACATACACACATACACACATACACACATACACACATACACACATACACACATACACACATACACACATACACACATACACACATACACACATACACACATACACACATACACACATACACACATACACACATACACACATACACACATACACACATACACACATACACACATACACACATACACACATACACACATACACACATACACACATACACACATACACACATACACACATACACACATACACACATACACACATACACACATACACACATACACACATACACACATACACACATACACACATACACACATACACAGATTTACTGAGTGACAATTAACGTCATAGTTCAGTGTGATGACTTCTAAATGATTATAAACTTTTTTTTTCAATGTCGACTCTTTAGATGAATCTCGAATAATTATTATACATCTACGTGTGCAAAATGAAAAAAAAAACCAGTAAGCCCACTTTTCAACAAGCAAAGACCCTTTCAATGGAGGGATAACGAGTGAAAACACGACATGTTTTCGACAAAAAATGAATTTCGTTTCAACGCTAGAAAACATAATTGACTAGGCTGGTAAATATTATAGAACCCAAGTGCGAGTAATTAGACCATGAAATTAACGTTAAACTTTTTAAACGAAGAAAAAAATGCACTTTAGTTCAAGTACATGTCAGTAGTGTTTGTAGTTTGAAGTGTGTGGCTTTTTGTACCGTTTTATTGTCGGCAGGGAAAAATTGCTTCGTAAAAAAGGATTTGTGTTTTCAGAGAAAAGCGTTTTTATTTCATGGTCGCAGCAACCGGCCTCGGGTAAACAAAGATTGCATTTTCAGGAGAGAAATTTCAGATTCATTACCCGAAGAATTAGCGATTTCAACAGAAAAAAAAACAAAATACCTCAGTTTTAAAGAAGAAAAACAATATTTGAGATAGATGTGTCTATCATGTGCTCATGATGTGTCTCCCTCCTTTTAAATTTTGTAGCCAAATGCAACGAAATAAAATCTGCAAGATTTTGGCTATAAGAGAGTGAGAGAAATTCAAAGACTCTGCCGTCTCTCGATTTCTAGAGCTCTCTCGCCTTTCTCTGTCGTGTAACCGTGCACCAATTGCATTTCCCGACCGTGCAACCGTGCACCGGTTGCTGTTCAAATCATGTAAAATGGGTATGTTTCGCAATAGTCGAAATGGAGTCTATTCAATGATGTTAAGACGCCGTCTCTCTAAGACTCGAGCAAGCCACAGACATTCGGTAAATGTCAAAGTCTCAGAAAATTTTAACATTCCTATGACCCATGCAGCTTATTCTGAACCTGTTTGACCGACGTTTTTGGTATCCGGGTTACAGTTGGTGCCCCTGATGTAAATTAAAAATTTCAAAGTTTTCAAAATGGCTTTATATATAAATGATTTTGTAGCAAATTAAATTTTAGAAACCATTTATTCATGGGCAAAATCGGAATTCGTAAAAATTTAAAAGACGTAAAATTTGTCCCAAAAGTTTCGCAATAAGTTGCATGGGGCATAGGAACGAAAATGCAACTTTTTATCCAGACATTTTGAAATTTTCCGAATGTCATTCGTATATTAACCGCTGCTCGAAGTATACAGAGACCGTATTTTAAAATGGAATTTCCGCGAAGAATATAATAATAAGTCGCAATTTGAACTTAAAAACCGGTGTCTCTAAGTCGAACCGGTCGTTATCTTTATCTCTTTGTGACGCTTTGTGAAAGAAAATTATGGATATCATCCAACGAACTCCATATTATTGATATTAGCGTCAGTTGTTACGCACTGACTGCTGCAATTAAACTGTTTGTACTTCTAGCCAGACGGGGATCATGACAATTGCAAAGCAATTATGGCAGCTAGGAATGTCAGTATGTACCAGACATTTAAATGTTAGTTTAATACACAAAAAAACGATAATTCGGCAAATCTTAAAACTGAGTTTAATTTTAATATAGTAACAACAGGGTACGCCCGCCTACGGCGCGCACCCTCCTGGTTTGCCTCACCAATACGCGGCCGCCAATTTCACACTCTCCCTTTGGGGAAATTAACACGTGGTTTTAAGTTTATAATTATAGACACAGACACACAGACACACAGACACACAGACACACACACACACACACACACACACACACACACACACAAACCAAAGACAACAAGTTTGAAAGAGAAACAAAACACAAAAAAACAAAGACAACAACTTTAGGAGGGAAATTCAGTTATAGGGACAGTCAGGGTTTTACAACATTGGCTCATCTAGGAGAGAAAAATTCGCTTATCTCAGAAAATATATATGACTATGGGTTGCAAATATACCGTTTTCGATATATCTGGCTTCAAGGTTTCCAAAAACGGCCGATAATTCGCAGATTGTGCGGATGGCCAGTACGCCCTGCGTGTCCGGCTTTTACAAGGCATGCTAATGCGCTGAATTTCAGTCTAATTGATTGAGATAGCTGTGAAAATGAGGAGGGTGCCAAACATATCCGATCGAAAATGAAATGAAAAGCCTCATTACCGTCCCTTAAACCTAAGCGCTGTTGCAAAGAAAAGGGAATTAGGGTGTAGATTGCCCTGTTTGAGTTAATATTTCGTAATTGCCCCACGTCAAAAGATCTCTCCCATGTGAAACCACCCGTGGTTCGAATCACATGGGGGAAATTTTCATACGTCTAACCATAAAAGGCAGAGGCCCACGTAAAATGAAGAGGGGGACCTGTCCATGCTAATCATAAAACTCTCTTCATTTCACTATTGAAAATGACACTCTCTCGCTTACGCTACGCTATGGACAGGTCCATTTTCAGTTTCGTGGGCCTCTGCCATTAAGCAAACACATTTTTGTTACAAAAACCAATTTGAATTATAAACAGTGATTTATAAACTTCATTTGTTCCACGACAGTTTCAGCTGAACAAAGTAGTCATCAGAAGTTCTTTGAAAAGCCTTCACAACGGCAGATCTTCTGTGATATTTCCTATGGTAGATCAGCACCAACGGCATCGCCAAAGAATACAAAACACTCTACAAAGTGATAATATGGTTTATTCGAAACACCTACTTGGTTGAAGATTTCAACAACAATTAGATTACGAAGGGGATCAAAAGACGGCCAGAACTGAAAACAAGCTAAATGGCAGTGGAAATAAAACTTACTATGTTATAAGTGGACACGCCAAATGATGTGGTTATGTGGAGAATACAGTGCACTATGTAGCCAGGAAGAAGTAGAGAAAGAATGTTTTGGTTTTCGTTTACCTGAAAATGGTAGGAATCGGTTACGCGCGTTCTGGTGTTCGTGTGTACGTGTGTACGTGTGTTCGTGTAAACGTGCGTACGTGCGTACATGTGCACGTGTGCATGTGTGTACGTGTATACGTGTGTACATGTGTACGTATGATTGTGTGTTCGTGTGTACGTGTGTGCATGCGTACGTATCTACGAATATTCGTTGATTGTGTCAGCGTGTCCGCGTGTTTATGTGCTCGTGTAGGCGTGTGTCCATTTGTTCGTATGTACGCGTAGATGTGTGCACGTGTGTACCTGACATCCCCTGAAAAACATGAATCGAGTTTTATATGTCCGCGTGTCCGTGTGCTCGTGTGTCCGGTTATTCGTGTGCTTGTGTGCTCGTGTACTCGTGTACTCGTGTGTCTGTGTATTTACGTCAAGAAAACCACGTGTGAACGTGTTTTTCAAGCAAGAATATCCTTGTGCCCGTGTGTCCGTGTGTTCGCCCGTTCGTGTGTCCATGTGTCCATGTGTACGTATGTAGGACTGTGCGTCCACGTGCTTGTGTGTTTGTATGTACTTGTGTGCGTGATTCCGTATGTCTGTGTTTTCATGCAATCGTCTGTTCATGTGTCCGTGCGCACGTTGTGCCCGTGTGGCCGTGTGTCCGTTTGCTCGTCTGATCTTTTGTCCGTGTGCCCGTTTACTTGTGTGCCCATTTTTTCGTATGTGCGTGTAACGCGTATGCACGTGTACACGTGTGCACGTGTGTACCTGATATCTCCTGCCCAATCCTTTATCCATCTCCATGCACTTTTTCTGCCTATTGGTTTTAATTATACAAGTTAATAGTACACATAATGTGATAAGTTCTAGAACAAACATCGAAGTGATCCAAAACTGAAAAAAAACCTTCTTAATTACTAAAAATCAACTTTTTACCGTATAAGAGTCATGATTTTCCTGGGTTCGTAAAGAACAAGACACGGCAAAATTTGCATATTTGTTGGGATACGCCAAAAGTAGATACGAATAGATAACTCCAAAAATTGTCTGAAAATTGAAAGATATAAAAAATTTCTTAAGAAACGTACGGCTAATGCACAACAAATAGCTGCTCCTCTACAACTAGAAACCCTTTCGTAACTTATCGGCCACATTGTTGCTATAGCTCTTTCCATTGTAAACATTAACATATTCAGTGACTGAAGAGCAAATAAAACGGAAGGAGGTAGTCTTATAAAGAAGGATATTAATCCAGTGACCATAAAAGGGCAAGCTTCAGAACTGGGGAATGTAATTCTGCAATTTAAAAGGTCTTACCAGGAAATTTTCGGACCAAGTTTTTATTCATATTTTGAAAAATGTATATATCTCTTTTTTCTGATTCAGAAAATATCCCCTTTCCTATTTTGGAGCATGATGAGCCGAGATATGAGCGTCAAAAGTTTTTGGCGAAATTATCGATTGAATAGCGCGCCACTTTGGCGTCTCTTGATTTCGCGCGCTCTCTCGCCTTTGTCTGCCGTGAGGGAGAATTCGCTCGAACCTAGAAGCTCTCGAAATGCATAATACGAAAAAAGTCACATTTTTTCAAGCGAATTTTTGAGAACTTTTGTATCAATCGAACTCCTAGGTATAAAACGCCATTTTGTGCTGGAATATTTTCTGGAAATCGAATTTCCTGTCAGAAATTTTATATACCTTACAATGTTGAATTTGATGAACTTTGATTTTTCACCGTATCCAACATCAATCTAACATCAATCTACCGAGACCCAGGAAAAAATGGTCCACACACAAAAGTTTCACTATTTCATCTAGAAGTCAAAGGAAAGTTATATGTTTCAAGGAAATTCGATTTTTTTCAATGTCACTGGTCTTCTAGATTCGTATTGACGCGTCCTTATGGGTGTCCTGTGTTTAGAAGACCGCGTAAACGCAGAACACTCTCGACTTTAAGTACCTGTAGACTTCGAAGCCATACTGTAAAATAAATGTGCATGCAGTGAGAATGGTGATTCCAGCATGATAACAAAAGATGACTTTGGCATTGGGATGAACCAACCATCTAAGGCCCTAAAACACAATTTTATAACAGTTTAGTATTAGCTCCAACTTCTTTGTAGTATACGTACGATGAACCTATTGAACCAAAGAGTGCTATGAACATTTTAGCTATAGAAATTATATAGAAGGGGGAATGAGCAATCTTTTCAGCCAGAGCGCATTGCTCGGGAGAAATCATATGTGAAAGCAAGCGGAAAATGTTAAAAGAAATCGAGACCATATGGAATTTCTCACGCACGTGAAAGTACAAACATTTCCATTCAAAGTTTAATCAAATATTTTGACAATAGGAGGTCAGACGTTTAAAGTACGGGTTTGTGAAATTCGTGGGAAAATTGGAGTGTCTATGTACACACACACGCGCACACACACGCACACACACACACACACACACACACACACACACACACACACACACACACACACACATCTCGGCCATCCCGCATGTGTTACATAATTCACGGAGTTCATACACGGCTACGTCACTTTCATGTTGTTGTGGTGTGAAAAGTGTGAAACAGGTGACGCTTTCAAACAATGCGTCAGTTGCTGACCGCATCATCCTTTTGCCTCTACACCAAACCAAACGAGCATATTTGACAAAAAGCTGCTTATTCTCTGCGTCTCGGCTAGTTGCACACTATTTCTGCCTGCGCATCGCACGATTGCTGCATTAAGACCGTTTTTAGAAGGATGCGGCTTTGGCGACAGATACAGTCCATAACTTCTTCCTCACCGCAGTTTTATGTTTTCCTCATCGAATTACAGACCCCACAAACATCGTTTTTATATAAATTCAATTTGTCTTCCACCCTTGATTGTTCATCTGTAATTCATACGTTTTTTTCAGTTCTTCAAATGTTGCTGTTTCTGTGTTTCACTGCAGCTGTTGTCGCTGCTCGACCAGCTGATGTTTGTTTACGAAAACATTATGTAATTTTTTCCTTCAGAAGTCACAAATCCTCAATGTTCTCACCTACTACGGAAAAATTCTTCCCACTGATGACAACGGACGTCCGATTTACCCCAGGGTCACTGAGAGAGGACAAGAATATCCCGTGGAATACCTTCGTCACAAGGAAAACAGTGATTTGTTCCCAACGGATCCATCGGGGCTGTCTATCTATGATGATTTTGATGAGGAAGGAGAAACTTCCTCAAAAGTGCTTCCAACAGACACTAACGGAAACTTCATTGTGAAGAATGGTCGATCCACTGACTACAATGGTAAGATCCTTCCCACGGACGAGAGTGGAAGAATCTATTGGCCAGCCGAGTACTTGCCAACGGACATAATCACTTGTGGATGTGGAAATCATTATTATTCTACAGATTCGTACGCCCGTTACTTAGACGAAAATGGTCAACGCATTCCTACAAATGAATGGGGCCAATTCATAGATAAGGATGGCAATCTCCTTCCAACTGATGATGATGGTAAAATTACTGATGAATAGTATGTGAATAAATAATCGTTTAAGACAACTTTTGAGTGTGAGTGCATAAGCTGGTATACGGTTATCTCACCCGTTTAAAGCAAACATACCTGGGCAAGTATAGTTTATGGGTTAAACACTTAAGCCATCTCCTTCCTTGAACAAATGTTTTCAAATGTTCCATACGGGGGACCTACGCTTCGAATCGACGTTCGTTACGTTGGTAAATGTGTCAAAACAACGCGCAGGCTTCCGAGCCAAAACTTAAAGGTTCTGGTAGACAATTTCCAACTTCATTCAGCCAACACGGGTAAAAGGATACACGTATACAAGTGTGTGTGTGTGTGTGTGTGTGTGTGTGTGTGTGTGTGTGTGTGTGTGTGTGTGTGTGTGTGTGTGTGTGTGTGTGTGTGTGTGTGTGTGTGTGTATGCATGTATCATTTTGGAGATAATCCACTGAGAATAAGTCATGTTCTCCCGTATCCCATCGGTGTCGTTCTTTGTACAATTCCATTGCAGGGTGATCTTTGCAAAAGATCAAACGAGCGATATGTTCGCCAACAATTACAACGTCAAGGAATCAAGATATCCGGAAGTAATTGAAAATGATAAAAAAGCAGAGACCCATTTGATTTGATTGAAGTTTTAAAACTAGTTTTGAACGGGAAAGGAGATGCTTGTTTGAAGAAGGGCATTAAGATTCATAAGCGAAGTTCAAGTACAAACAAATTCTATTTTTGAAATAGTCGGAAAATTCAACGGTTTTTTTTGCAGGTTTTTGGGCCATGTTCAACCTTTTCCCCGGTTCAGACAAATTTTGGTTTCTTTCCTCAAAAATAAAATAACTGAAGATTTGTTTTGATGCATCGCCTTCTATTTTGATACATAATAAGCCTCAACAACCAACCAAAATAAACTTTCTGTACATCAACGCTAATTGAGGGCGTGAATACTAGACTGAAAGTACACTTATATAAAAAACAATCTTCTTAATTGGAGGAGTAAATTGGTGTCACTCATCCTGGCATAAATTGTTTATACAGTATAGTTATATATAAGTCAAGTGTAGATCAGTATGTAGTAAAATTTGGCCTTGTGGGCTTTAATTGTTTAAAAAGTTTTCCCCACTTTCGTTGGAATCTTTGACCAGAGTTCCAAAAGCTTTCCAAAATATCTCATTTTCCCACTGGAATTAGAAGTTCAGGGAACAGTTATGGCGTTTACCCACCTTTATTCAATCAGACCATAAATTAATCAGAATATTATCGCAATTTGGTCCATATTATTCTCCGTCTTCGACCACCCAGCCGCAGATTTTTTTTGAATCAACGTTTTCTCAACTTTTGCCACGGTAAAACCCCTCTTCACAACACATTTTTTGTATTTTTTCTCTAACATCTTTTGGACCGCGCATAGCGGCGAAACCAAATTCCAAAGGTTTCTATAGTGCCCGCCAATCCTACTTCAGCGACTCATGAACATGAGTGAGATTATTCTGATGTTCATATTCAAATTTCCCATTACTACATCATAATATTCGGCTATAGAAGAGGCGTAGCGCCATTTGGCCGAAGTAGGATTGTCCAGGAGTAATCATCCGAATCATGGAGGTATAGATTGATTTACATTTATCGATTTCTGGGTTACGGTTTCGGTTACGTGAGGTCACCGTAGGTTACAATATAGGTATGCATCGATTTCGGGAGGCAGATTCGAACCCGGGTCACCAGATTTACAAAGGAGAATTTTACCACTTCTCTTTGTGGTATATAGTGCGTTTCCTAAAAAAAAAAAAGAGGCAAGGAAAATGGGCTTTTTCAGAATAAGATGTTTCAAATCGAGAGTGAATAAATAATACTGCATATCAAAGTAGATGAAAAATTTAAAACCTATCGTTGGAAACAGACTATATCCGTCTTTGGCGGAAATTTTTGTAAAAGCGCCCCTCCCCCGCCGGCTTAAGTGGTACATTGTCAGAACATGTATATGACCAAAGTACAGTATTTCGGAGCTTTGAGGTATATATTGTATATTTTGTTCGAATTAGGATGGGCCACCTGGGTTACTGTATTTTAGCTCAAAGTGGTAACCAACTTGGTAGCAACTTAATGTTAGCCGAAGATTTATTTGCTCATTTTGATGACTCAATTTGCTACTTTTTCAATAACCGTTAAATTCACACTTTTATACAACGTTCTCTCGTAGAACATCAAAGCTTGCCTAAATTTATTCTTGCGTCATTACTGAATTTGTCGGAACTCAAAAGCATAATTGAAATCTGCACATTCAGCAGCGGAGGCGGAACGCCTGTTTTTGAAATCCGTGCTTCGAGACACATTGCAAGTATGCATAACTAGACACGGCTTTCAATCAAGCCTGTTTAACTTCAATGAAGCTTCTCAATTTGTGACTTCATCTCCATTATCTTCAGTTCCCAAGTTGTGACATGATTGAGAAAATGACGAGCCATTATTATTCGATTTGGCTCTTTTTATTAATACCGCTTATATGATTTAGTTAGGAAAATCGCGTTTGGATAAAAAGATTTAATTCCACTTTCTTGTTTATAAAATTTTATTGATTAGCTGTTGATCTAACGCAATTCCTCCTTTACTTGACAGAGAAGTAGCCAAGAAATTGATTTTTGAAATATATTTAATACACACTTCATTTAGATGCAATTTCTAAGATTTCTAATTCACCAATAGTGCACGGTTACAATGCCGAGCACCGCAAAGGATGCACAGTTTTACGGAGAAGAACGGCGAGAGAGCGCGGAAAATTGATAGACCCCAGAAAGTGACGTGCTGTTCAAACTAAATTTTCCCTCAAACCTCAAACGCTCCTAATTCAGTTCATTTTGCCTAAAAATAGAAAATCGACCAGTTTTCTAAGTCAAAAGAATGCGATATCAACGTTTGCAACTAACTTAGAAAAATTATTCTTATGTGGTACTTCCTTTAATTTCTCTCCCGTTCATTTTCTTTTTTGTCTCTCCCGATTCAACGCATTTTTCCGTCGCTTATTTATCCATTCTTTAAAGAGAAATGCCGTCTTAAAACTGATCTTTCAAAGTTTTTGAGTAACAACTTCTTGAAATAGATGTCGCATCCACGATTTGGAAACATAACCATTTTTGTATAAATCTGAGTGCAACTGGTGCACTGTTACACCGCCGAGTAATACATGGTGCACGGTTACACGGTAGAGAAAGGCGAGAGAGCGCAGAAAATCAAGAGACGCCAGATGAGGCCCGGTTCATATTTCGCCAAAACTTCAGGAGATCCTGTCTCGTTTCACTTTGCTCTAAAAGCGAAAAGGGGACATTTGACTAAATCAACGGAATTCGATTCACGTGTTTCTTATAAAATCAGGAATAACATTCTTACGTACTTCAACTTTAAAACATCTTTCGTTTATTTCGAAAACTGCGTCTTTTTACGAGTGGGAGACTTGTGCAATTTTGTGTCTGAGCGAATTTATCTGTTTCTGTTGTGAACATTGAAACATTAAGGTGTTTGTAAAAACAAGATGTTGTTTTGAGGTTTACTCACAATGCAGTGTTTTCGGATTTCTGTCCTACAAACAGTTTTTCTTAAACATCTAGATTAGCGGCTTTAGTATTTAAATAAAATTACCACAACAAAGTCAGTTCTTAATTTTCTTAATTTCTCTCCATCTATTCTTTCTTCTTCTCTCTCTTTCTATCTCTTTCTCTATCTCTAACTCTCTCTGTCTCTCTGCCTCTCTGTCTGTCTATCTCTCTTTCTCTCTTTCTTTCTCTCTCTCTTTCTGTAAATCTCTCGTATCTCTGAATTTCATTTTTCCTAGTTAGAGATAATTTTAAAGACAACGCCAAGAAAACTTTTGATGTGCCAAAAGTCCCACTCAGCATCATCAAGGAACCGATTCACTCCTTGGAGTAAAAATTTCATTAAAACATGTTCCTATTACGCGAATTTTCGTCAATCTACTTTAAAGTACGCCTGAAATCGGAAGTTTTATAGGCTTTGAAACATAAATCATACGAGAGAACAAGAACATTTGCGTTTTTTCGACTCAGGAAAATTTCCTTCCTAAAAAGACAACAATTGAAATTTTTTTTATTTTTTTTTACATAAGTATAAAAGGACCTACATTCTATTTCCTTAACTATGTTTTTCCAATCTATTTTCACAGACCTAACAATTATTTATTTAAATGTTACAATGCTCTTTCAATAATAAATCATATAAATCATCCGGCGCAGTTTGTACCCAAAGTACAAAGTCCAATTTGTTTCACCTTTGAAACAATAACATCTGGATCGAGGTCTTTTCACGTTCATTGTATTAAAAAGACAAGGGCTTTTGTTTCATAGTACATTTTTTTGTTTCTTAGTACACATGTAATAAAGTAAGAAAAAAATCGAGGTTTGTACCTTTCCGCAGCTTCATTTGCAGTTTTAAAGCTATCCCATGACTCATGAGCGAAGTTTCAGCTTTGGCGTTCTTATACCACAGAAATTCTCAAGATTTTATACGTGGAAAACAAAAAAGACCTTATTAGTTATACTCCTCGCCCATCGAGCTTGCCCGGAAATATTGGGCATTAGCATTAATTTCAGCAGATAATTATGCAAAAATGTGAACTTGTAGATATGCCAATGATTATGCTAATTAGATTAGACGTGCAGGTTTTTGATACTTCCGTAAAAGGTCGGTGGGCGAGGAGTGTACTTAGAATCTTGAATATATCCTTCAATATTTTGTTAATAAATCTTGTCTTGTTGTTGCCTTTCTCTCTCTCTCTCTCTCTCTCTCTCTCTCTCTCTCTCGCTCTCTCTCGCTCTCTTTCTCTCCCTCTCTCTGTATCTCTGTCGTTTTCTCCTTTTTGCTCTGACTTTCTGTTGCCCAATTGTTGTCTGTCTCTCTGATTTTTGTCTGTTCTTATTGTCTCTGTGTCAATTTCTGTCTCTACTGTTATTTGTCTTGTTGGCTCTCTGTAGCTCTAGAGAGAGAGAGAGAGTGAGAGAGAGAGAGAATGAGAGAGGGAGTGACAGGGAGTATGCGCAGGAACGGAAACGTAGAGTGACTACTAATTGTGAAAATGGCAGAGAGACAATAAGAAAAATAAGAAAAGCAGAAAAACTTAGAGACCAAAAAAACAATAGAGTATCAGGAATACCGAAAGAGAGAGAGAGAGAGAGAGAGAGAGAGAGAGAGAGAGAGAAACTTGAACAGAGAAAAGTACAATTTCAAAAAGCGCCCCAATTCAAAGATCTCACTTGTTCCATGCAAAACCCTTCTTTAGTAATTGTTATTGTAGATTCTTAAGATCATTCTTTTCTCAAACCAATCAAAAATGTTAATTAATTTTGATTCACAGCTGTGTTTTACTCCTCAATTCCTCTAAAACTCAAAGTTCTTGAAGGCGGTATATAAGCTTGAATTGCAATAACAATTCCCGCAATCTTATTCGTACACAATATTACCTCGCAGATTTTTTGGAAAGCAGGAAACAACCTTTCATTAAATTTTGTTATCGACGATTAAGATTACCGTAATTTTGTAAAGTCAGTACAAAGTGGAGTACAAATTATTGAGTGCGGCCGGGTAATTGAAATAGATTGTAATTGTACTTGAAAGAGTAGAAAGGCTTTTTTCTTTCATTTGTTCTAGCTTGTTGGTGATGTCAAACTTTAGTTTTGTAGTTAGAAAAGGAAGTTTTGCAGAACAAAAATGTTTTTTGTATTGGATAGTTCAAGTCCAAACTGAATCACTTGACTTGATTGACTTCAAATCTTTTTCGAGTTTTTAACTGAAAATACAACAAAATTTTATATGCAACAAAGTGATGGTAATCTCTCTCTCTCTCTCTCTCTATCGCCCTCTCTCTCTGTCTGTCTGTCTCTGTCTCTGTTTCTCTTCGTATAGCTCTGTATCTCTCTTCTCTTTTCTTTCCCCTTTTCATTGTCTCTCTGTCCATCCCTCCGTATATTGATGTGTGTTTCTATCTGTCTCTAACTGTCTCCATCTTTCTCTCTCTCGCCCTCTTTCTTTTTCTCTCTATCTCTCTCTCTTTCTAATCTTTTTCCTATTTCTCTTTAATATTTGCCTCTCGATCCCTCATCATCTCTAACATTCTGTCTGTCTCACTCTCTTATTAACTCTCTCAATATTTCTCTCCCTCTTTTTCTCTATTTGTCTCATTTTCTCCCATTGTCCTTTATTGGTTGGTTCAGTTTCTTGCTTGTTCTGTCTGTCTTTTTTTCTGTCTCTTAACGACTCTTTCAATTCGTCTCTCTGTTTTTGTTTCTCTCTCTATATCTCTCTTTCTCTCTGAAACGTTAATCCTCTCTACGTTCCGTCTTTTTCTGCTCAGCAAGGCAACTTTACTTTTTGCTCTATGTCTCTCTCTCTCTCTCTCTCTCTCTCTCTTAATTACCTCTCTCACTTTTTTGTTTAATCTTGCGTAAAACTAATTTTCCTTTGATAAACCAATGCTCTTTGGCCTTGCTGAGCAGGCATGCATAAACGTAATCCAAAGAATCCATTTGAATCTTTTAAAAGTAACATATGTTTGAGAAATAGGAAAAGGGCAAGTCACAAAAAAGTTGGGGGCAACGAACCGCATTACATTTCTCATTTGTAACCAAGAACATAAACGATTCTGAAAGTTTGTCATGATTTTAAATTCAACATTTTTCAAAAAATGAGACTGCCTGGGGGTTTTCCCAAGCTCACTTAGATCACCAAAAGAAAATTTGTTTATCCAACAGTTTGCATAATTTAAAAAAAAACATTTTTCCAACATCATAAAGCTTAAGTTTGCACTTTAACCTGCACGTTGTTTACCAGGCTCAGACGACCTACGGCCGTTTGGAGCCAATTAGACGTCACAGAGTCTACCAAATGTTAAAGTGCGTAACACGACTATTTTGCGACAAAAACGCTTACGGGTTCGGATCCACCCCCTTTTTGCGACTCTGATGGAAATTATGTTGCGAAAGCTTGGTACTGAATTTAGCCGTTGCTTTTTATCAGATTTTTTTTTTGAAATTTTTCTAATCTGATACTCCGTTTTTATTCGGAACACAATTCGGAAGTAAAGTTCCCGAGTTGTTTTTATCAACTTAAACAGGTGAAATTAATCCTGTTCTTTGTTAAGTCATTTAAATTAGACACTAGTTGTACGTGACATTTTGTAAGTTCATACATTTTCGTTATTAACTAGAATTTACGATTGTCTACTATAAAATCCAGGCAACATTTAGAATATTCCATATAAAGCTGAACTGTTTCAATGAACAGCCGGAGTGATAAAATGCTCCATTGCTTCTTTTCATTCCAATTTCACGTTTCTCGAAATAGTGAAGAGACGATTTCAAATGAAAAGGAGTTCAAAGCTTGCTCGGTTGCAAATGTAAACCACTCGTCTTGGCTCACTTTCTCATACTCGCCTCCTCTTCTCTCTCTGTCTCTCTGTCTTTCTGTCTCTCTGTCTCTCTGTCTCTCTGTCTCTCTGTTTCTCTGTCTCTCTGTCTCGCTGTCTCTCTGTCTCTCTGTCTCTCTGTCTCTCTGTCTCTCTGTCTCTCTGTCTCTCTGTCTCTCTGTCTCTCTGTCTCTCTGTTTCTCTGTTTCTCTGTCTCTCTGTCTCGCTGTCTCTGTGTCTCTCTGTCTCTCTGTCTCTCTGTCTCTCTGTTTCTCTGTCTCTCTGTCTCTCTGTCTCTCTGTCTCTCTGTCTCTCTGTCTCTCTGTCTCTCTGTCTCTCTGTCTCTCTGTTTCTCTGTCTCTCTGTCTCTCTGTCTCTCGTGTTCTCTCTGTCTTTCTGTCTCTCTGTCTCTCTGTCTCTCTGTCTCTCTGTCTCTCTGTCTCTCTGTTTCTCTGTCTCTCTGTCTCGCTGTCTCTCTGTCTCTCTGTCTCTCTGTCTCTCTGTCTCTCTGTCTCTCTGTCTCTCTGTCTCTCTGTCTCTCTGTCTCTCTGTCTCTGTGTCTCTCTGTCTCTCTGTCTCTCTGTTTCTCTGTCTCTCTGTCTCTCTGTCTCTCGTGTTCTCTCTGTCTTTCTGTCTCTCTGTCTCTTTGTCTCTCTGTCTATCGTGTTCTCTCTCTCTCTCTCTCTCTCTCTCTCTCTCTCTCTTCATTCCTTCAAATTTTTCACTCTCTAACCTTTCTCTTTACGTTCAATTTTTCTCGTTTTTTTGTCATTGTTTATCAAAACATGAAATTGTTAAATATATATTTTCAGTGTGTTTTCTACTTTATCATCCCATAATCAACGCCATTTCCCAGCCTTAATACGCAGTTGTCTATTTATATATCCAGGAGACGGATAAAAAACCGTGGAAAACAACTTTTTCCATTGTGTATCGCATACAGTTTTACCCCAGTGATCACAGAATTCAGATGCCAACAACGACTCTAATGGAGATCTACCACGTAGTACAGGCTGGAAACACCGTGGCTGCCGTCGGCCTCAATGTCTTTCTTGTGTTCTTGGTCGTCTTCTATTCGAGCAAGAATATTGGAAAATACAAGTATCTTCTGATGGCGTTTGCCATCTTTGAAGCTGTGTACGCTTTGGTCGTCTTTATTGGAATGCCGGTAAGAGATTTTTGAAGGAAAGCAGTGCGTTGTGGTTGCGTTGCGGTCGCGTCGCGGTCTCGTTGCGGCTGCGTTGCGGTCGCGCTGCGATTGCGTCGCGATGCGTAGCGGTTGCGCTGCGGATGCGTTGCGGATGCGTCGCGGCTCTCAAGTTAGATCACAAATGAGCAAACCCTTCCTAGGTATAAATTGTTTGCTTTCAAGCCGGTGAACCAAGTAATTTCTTATCTCCGGGTACCAAAACCGTTTCCTGTCATTCACAATTAATCGTCTGGCAAAAACACCTATTTTTCACGATGCAATGAATGACAATTACGCCCAAGCGGTAAAAACCAAAGCAGTACTTAAGGAAAATCATTTGTAGCTGTCAGAAGGTGTAATAACTCTTTTTTAAAAAACGAACAACCTATTAGAACCCACGCGGACTTTTAGGCTAGAGATCTATTGTAGGGGACAAGTCACAACTATAATGCTATTTTTTGTTTCTCTCTCTCTTCTCTCGTTCACTCCTCTCTCACTTTCGTTTTCTCTACTTTTTTCTCTTTCTATTTCTCCTTTTTTGGCTATCTCTCTCTCCCACTCTTCATCTCCGTCTCTTTGTTTCCGTTCCTATGTATCTCGACCTACGCACTTGGTCCAATATCTCTCTTTACCTCTGTCCGCTTTTTAAAGCCTCTCTGTCTCTCCGTCTCGTCGTCTCCATGTTTCTCTGTGAATCTCTCTCTCTCTCTCTCTCTCTCTCTCTCTCTCTCTCGGAGATCTCTTTTTATTATACTAGTATTACTCAAACCCTCAATCAAAGCTTTCCAAAACAACTATTAGTTCCATTTCTGGATTCATATGACTGCGCAAAAGTCGTTGAAAACGCTTATGATCTGTGAAGTATTGAAGTTGATGGTCACCCAAGCGTAGCAACTTAAAATAATCATTAACGAGAGAGTAATTTTGTGGAATGAACACAAGTTCAAGGCAAAAACTCAATCATACGCTTCAAATATGCGCTTCAGAGAGGGAAATTGTTAGCCTAGTAAACCGTTTCCAGTGATATTAGGATAGATGAGCCGTGTAAACAACGGACTGGCGAAGGTGTCTCTCAAAAATGTATGGAGGACACTGTGGGTTACATAACAATCAAAGCGTAGAGAATGCAATTCAAAACGCAAATTTTAAAAAAAGTGAAGCTTTTAGATAAACTTCGTTGCCGAAGGCAGCTGGATGGTTTTCACACACACAGGCGTTCTGGGTGGCACTCCCTTCGCCATTTTGGGCCCAATCTTATACTGTGTCTTCTACGAAACTTGGATGGGATTTGTCGTGGTTCATTTTGTATATCGGTACATTGTCGTGTGCAGGTAGTTTTTTAAAGCTTGAATTTAATCAATGATTAATATTTTAAGACCTCATTTGGCAGCGAGGATCAGCGACAGTACTTGTGCTAAAATTTCCATTGCGATTTTCTGTATAAGCTTTGTTCTGTTCACAGTTGTATGTGGTTCGTTCTTTTGCACAAGACTTTCCGTGTCACATGTGAGTGCCCAACTATTATTCAAAATGCAAAAGGAGTTTAGAACATGATGAAAATGGTGGGAAATACCTTCGGAGTTGATGAGCCGGAGAAGGTTGCATACATTGTCTTAAGGAAAAGAGTAAGTTTTAAAGTAAGATACATAAAATACGTATTTCCTTTTACAAATACCAAAAACGTAAATTAGAGATATCGCATTGAAACCGAGTTCATTGAGTTTGTGCTTGAGGCTCCCCAATATCAGAAACATTTCTCTTAACCTCTTTTCTATGCATTTTTTTAAAAACTCATTAGCAAGTCAGCAAGACTGCTTTAAAAAGAGTTTTAAAAGTATGAAAAGTGAAGTCAACGCCAGACCTGTTGCAACCCCTTCTTGGGTGCCCTCCACTCGCGTAAAGGGACATTCAGGCGGGTTTAACAACATCGGCTTAATAAGAAGAGGAGAAAACTTCGCTGATCTGGAAAATGTATATGACTTTTCACCGTTTTCGAAAAATTGCGATAAAAATCCGTCAAAACAGGACTCTGCCTACAGATCTATCGATGGTCAGTACGCCCTGCGTTGCCGCCATTTTTAAAGAAAGAGAATAAGCAACATTTCAATCAAATTGGCTGAGAGAGCGCTGGAGACGAGGAGGATGCGAAATAATTTAGCATTGCTAACTCGCCTAATTTTCGACAGTAGCCGATCGAAAATGAAATGAAAAGCCCCCTTACTGCCCCTTTAATGTCACCTATGCTCTCCATGAAATGGAGAGGATTCTTTCTTTGAGAAATACACAGCGCTTCTAGCCAATAAAATAAAATTTTAAGCCTTCGGCGACACACACAGCCAAAGTCAAAGAATTTCACAAAAACTACCGCCATGCAAAAGAAGCGAAATGAATTTACTTTGTAAGCAGAGAAGACGGTTCTCATAAATTCAAGCATTGCCCAATGTGATTTCAACTTCAATTTTAGCCCGACCGTTAATACGAAACAATC
The DNA here is from genome assembly GCA_964057215.1 of Oscheius myriophilus. Lineage (NCBI taxonomy): Eukaryota > Metazoa > Nematoda > Chromadorea > Rhabditida > Rhabditidae > Oscheius > Oscheius myriophilus. The sequence goes on along the minus strand of OZ059904.1, from coordinate 17,432,099 downwards.
AGAAGCAAAAAGCTTTCAAGGAAAGATGTAACGGGGAAGATGACCCATAAGATCGATAAGCTAAAAAGGAGTAAACATGATTTGTGTTAGACATCGCAATATACATTTGGTAGTTTCTGTATGTTGGTTAGCAGCGCAGCGTATTAGGCAAAGTGAGCCTAAAGTGCGGCCGGGAACCGCTCTGGCGCGAAGCGTGGTCAGCCGACCAGAGAGTTCACGCACTAATCTACGTAAGACCGCGAAGTGGCCCTGATGCGGCCGAAGGCCGCCAAATTCAGAAGACTTCATCAAAATGGAATATCCGTAAATTTTACGTTATTGTCCTAATCAGTCGCTTTCTGGGTCCCGCAGAATGAAAACGCGTAGACAATGCGGCAAATCAAAATTTCCCATTAAGTGCCGTGTCCTTTGAAAATCGATCAAACTTCATTTTTCAGGATCCAGACAGCCACTCCATCTCCTTCGCTGGAATAACCACTCTCATCAGTCATTTCTTCTTCGCCACCCTCTCATCCTCAATCATTTTCTACTGCGGATATCAAATCTGGAGAGAAATCCCTCGAATGAAGGAGAGGGCCTACTTTCTTAACGACGCTAAAATCCAACGTCAGATGTTCATGACCCTAGTTATTCAGGTAAAAAGGAGGTACAATGAGTAAAACTATATGAATTTAGACAATCGTCCCTATGATTTTCTGCCACGTGCCCAGTTTCCTCTACCTTTCGTTTCCCTTCTGGGAGGCTGATATCACATTTGGCTCCTGGTCTCTCTGGTTTTCGGTTTTATCTTCTGTCATAAAGTGGATTGATCCCATTATAGTAATTGTTTGTATTAAGCAGTATAGAAGAGCTGCTGTTCGACTTTTGACTGGCAGGTTCTGAAATATTTAAAATTTAAATGTTTTTTTTAGGAAAAATGTTTCGCATCGTGCATGTAGCTGAGAGCAACGACGTTGTGAGGTCGCATATTTCTATGACTACGAGATCTGAGCGTTGAAAAAAGTTGTAAATAGAGGAATAAACTGTGAAACTACTTTGAAGAGAAACAAAGTGTTTATTTACCCCCAAATACACAGTTTAAACACAATAAACTTAGATAATAGCAATCTTGTTTCCCTGGCACTGAACGAGAACGAAGGCGAGTTTGTTGCTGGAAGCCTTGGCTCCTTTGACAAAGTTCTTCACTCGGTCACATTCCTCAGAAGCCCTGAGAAACGATGTCTTCAGAAGTGTTTCCCTTACCTGTACTCTACCGCAAACTTTCCTCCATGTTCCCTCACTCTCTCGTCAATCTCAGAAAAGTCCACCCTGAGTCCTTCTTTGTCCTGGTAGTCTTCCACCTGAATCTCTTTCCTGCTCCATTTCTACAGTAACCTACGATCTTTCTCACTTCCTCCAGATTCTCTTGCTTCGTTCCTTCCTGGAAATTCTTGGTTGACACGATTGTAACGATGACATCCTCCACTGATCGCCTTTTTCTTCCAGCTAAAAGTAGCATTGGTTGTTACATAGTGAGATCCTACTTGAGTTTCCGTTGCTTTGATTAGAAGTGTTTGTGGGAGCACAAGCCCAAACAGCCGAGAAGGCGATGGAGACGACGAGGCAGAGGAAGAGACGGTTCATGGCTAGATGTAGATCCACGGTGAACAGAGATTTTATATCTAGCGAAGGAGGGTCATTCTCGAGAATGATGGCATGTCCATCTTGAGCAAACATAGCTGTGTGACCATTGTGTTCAATACTCCGTACAAAGGATCAAAACTATGATAGCAAACGCTATTAACTAAATATATGTCTTCAGTACAATCTCGGGTCATTCAGAATGAAAATATACTGATCACGACATCACTTTTGCGAAGACCTCTGCTAACTCTTCCCAAAAATTAGAACAGTATGTGGATTTTCAAATATTCACTCAAGCAATTGGCGAAACTGCTTTCGCGGATATTTTTCCACGAGTTTTAAAGCTGAAAACACAATTCTGCACAAATACAAGTCGGAGAAATAATGCTCTGCGAATTTTGGCTGTGTCAGAAGTTCGCAAATTCAAGTCAAGGAAATATGAAAGTCACGTAGCAAAAACTTTGGGAATTTGAAAAAGGTTCGAAAATCGCTATAACTTTTGGCATATATTTGAATATTTTTGTTTAACTTGGGATTCGTTCAAAAGCTTATTCTGCTAATATCAGAGGTATTGTGTTAAAAATGCTTGTTCACGTAATACAGACTTATGTTTGTTCAAGAAGGACATCGTAGACCATCCCATTCTCCAAAATGACACCTTTTGCTTGCTTTAAAAGCCCTGTCCACCGCGGGTCTACATCGAGCCATGAACCGTCTCTTCTTCTGCCTCGTCGTCTCCATCGCCTTTGCAGCCGTTTGGGCTTGTGCTCCCACAAACACTTCTAATCAGAGCAACAATAACTCAAGTAGGATCTCACTTTGTAACAACCAATGATACTTTTAGCCGCAAGAAAACGTCGCTCAGTGGAAGATGTAATAGTGACAATCGTTTCAACAAAGAATTTCAATGAAGGAACGAAGCAGGAAAATCTGGAGGAAGTGAGAAGGATCGTAGGTTACTGTAGAAATGGAGCATGAAAGAGATTCAGGTGGAAGACTACCAGGACAAAGAAGGACTCAGGGTGGACTTTTCTGAGATTGACGAGAGAGTGAGGGAACATGGAGGAAAGTTTGCGGTAGAGTACAGGTAAGGGAAACACTTCTGAAGACATCGTTTCTCAGGGCTTCTGAGGAATGTGACCGAGTGAAGAACTTTGTCAAAGGAGCCAAGGCTTCCAGCAACAAACTCGCCTTCGTTCTCGTTCAGTGCCAGGGACACAAGATTGCTATTTTCTAAGATAATTGGAAATTATTGGGGTTTAATAAAGATTCGTTTTATAAAGCTACCCACACGTATTCGTTTTCCAAATTGGGTTCAAGAAGTTAATATAGAATTTCCGAGCTTTTCAGGCGTTCTTTAGGTCAATAACCATTAAAGGGGAAGGACCTCGTAAAATTGATTTTTCAGATCTTTGTAATAATAACTTCATTGAATAGATACCGTTGCCACGATTCAAAAACATACCCCTTTTATACTCCTCGCTCACGGACCTTTTTTGGAAATTTCGATGACCTGCGAATCTAAGCTAATTAGAATGAATAATAACATAGCTAGACATTTACATTTTTGTATAATTTTCAATTATTTCTTACTCATAATGTCAAAGATTTGCGAGAAAGGTCATTGGGCGACGAGTATGTATGTTTTGGACTGCAACCGGCGCAGGTGTACACGGCCGAACAATGCAAAGGGTGCAGGTGTACACGGCAGAGAAAGGCGAGAGAGCGCGGGGGAATGGAGACGCAGAATTGCGCGCAATTCAAAACGATATTTTCGGCTAAACTTCAGGAGCGCCTAGTTTGTTCTATTTGCTCCAAAAAGAGAAAATAGGACACTTTTCTGAATCAGAAGAATGAGATCTACTCATTTATCACAAGTCCAGAAAATATTTTTTACGCGGTCCTTCCCCTTTAAGTTATTATAAAAGTTTGTTCAGTTAACGGATAAATTCTATTTAACGTCTGTTTTCGAAAAGCACCCTCTTATGACGCATTCGTACGCTACTTCAATTTGTCCTTCCGGTACGCAATAACATTACCGCGGGAGGTAGTTCAACCGCTTCGCCAGCAGCAGAAAACAATAGTCTTGTGACCTCAATTGCATTAGTTCCTGTTCGAAGTTACTTCATCTTCATAAAAAATGTCTTTTTTGTTTGGTCCTTCTTTTTGAGTTTGTGAGAAATCATAAATTTCCGGTGAAAGAGCTGGTTCATTGAAGTCTCCCACGCTTGCTCAGCCCAGTTGTTCTTGATATTTGTGAGTTTTTAGATCTTCGTTCTAAGCCAGTCATGTTACACTAACTCGTGATGTTTGAAGTCGTTAGAATCTACCTTGTTAACACTAAAACTTTTCCAAAAAAAAAAAACACTAGTCTTAAAGGGACCGTCAGGGACCTTTGCAACTTTGGCTCATGTGAAAGATAAAAATCAGCTGTTCAAAAAACTCTGTAAAACATAGGGTTCAAAATTCTCCGTTTTCGAGAAATCTGGCTTCAAAGTGCCCAAAACTGGCCGACCGTCTGCAGATTCTGCGGATGGCCGCGACGCCTGCATGCATGATGTTTACAAGCCAGTAATTTCGAAGTTGTTATTCTAATAGGACGAGATTATTCGGAAATTGAGGAGCGTTCCAGACATTTTAGCATATATACTGAGTATATATTTCGACCGCACCCGATGAAAATGGAAATGAAATGGTCCCTGACGATCCCTTTAACGCTGCTTCCGCTTAACAAATGATATATTCAGTAAAACCCTCCAAAAGTTACAGATTTTGATTTATGACCGCACGATTAACTCAATCGCAGTGGTGCAAATATAGGTTAGATTTTAAATCGCCTACGTGACTTTTCAAAGTTTACAGCGCCGAGGGAAGAATTACGCAGAATGTACTTTTCATTAAGTTTAAGTTTTTAGCTTTAAAAAATAAAGTGCACTGTCACAAATACTTCCGTAGACTAGACAAGAATGACGCGCTGCTCCAACGGTTGTTTTGCAAAAAGAAAGTGTGAGTGTGTGAGTGTGTGAGTGTGTGAGTGCATGAGTGTGGGAGTGTGTGAGTGTGTGAGTGTGTGAGTGTGTGAGTGTGTGAGTGTGTGAGTGTGTGAGTGTGTGAGTGTGTGAGTGTGTGAGTGTGTGAGTGTGTGAGTGTGTGAGTGTGTGAGTGTGTGAGTGTGTGAGTGTGTGAGTGTGTGAGTGTGTGAGTGTGTGAGTGCATGAGTGTGGGAGTGTGTGAGTGTGTGAGTGTGTGAGTGTGTGAGTGTGTGAGTGTGTGAGTGTGTGAGTGTGTGAGTGTGTGAGTGTGTGAGTGTGTGAGTGTGTGAGTGTGTGAGTGTGTGAGTGTGTGAGTGTGTGAGTGTGTGAGTGTGTGAGTGTGTGAGTGTGTGAGTGTGTGAGTGTGTGAGTGTGTGAGTGTGTGAGTGTGTGAGTGTGTGAGTGTGTGAGTGTGTGAGTGTGTGAGTGTGTGTGTGCGTGTATGTGTTGTAAGTGTTCGTGTGGGGGCTAATTTCTTAGCTTCCACTATAATGTGATGGTCTCCCACTGAGATTCTTCCAACGGCAGTCAATTATCAAACGGGGGTTATCTGATGTTTTGATCCCACTTGATTCCCACTGAATTTTGCATAAACGAAATATCTGAAATCAAACTTCCTTCAACCTTCGTCTAGCACCTACACTTTCATTTCAATGCCCTTAATCTTTTTTTTGCTTCAATCTTCCTTCGATTCCGTGGTTTGTAACTCATCTTCCCACTCATGCCATTTCCACGGCTCAAATGTTGACTTCGTTTGCAACAAAAAGTTATATCCATGCCAGTTTTTAATAAAAGGATTACCTAGCTACGGTAGATAATCCTTCTTTGTATGACCGCCTGAGGGTATAAAAGGAGGGAAGAGTTTGATCTACAACCTCTTGGCAGCCGCCTTTTCGCACATGCACATAATTGACCCTTCGTTGGTCAACTGAGTTTCGTTCAATTAGGAGAAGAGATCAAACATCTGGAAGACGGTTTCAGGATATTTGCATCATTTATGAGCTCTCTTCACTTCTTCTGAATCACCTCGTTGTAGTTTGAGGAGGAAGTGGTGATTGGATTACTAAAAGAACTTTGTTTTGGCTTTCAGGATACCTTTCTATCTTGTCACGTCGTTATATATTTAGTTGTTATCGTTAACCCTATCCAATTTCTTTTTTAGTATTACGTACGCTATTGTGACTCACACGAGAGAAATTCACTTTTATTGACTAATTACTTCACATTGACTTACTCATGAAATTTACGTTCTTTAGGGGGTATAGTTAGATGGGGGCTTGATTGCGTGTTTCCCGGGTGTCTCACCAAATAATGTCTATTTAAAGGGACAGGCAGGCGGGTTTTACAACATTGGCTAAATTTAGAAAGAAAAATTGATTGATCATGAAAATGTATATGACTTTGGGTCGCAAATTTCGCGTTTTCGACAAAGTCAACTTCAACTTTGCCAAAACCGGGTCTCCGTCTACATATTTGTAGATGGCCAGTACGCCCTGCGTTTTCGGCATTTACAAGGCATGCTAAAGAACCGAATTATTTCAATTGGATGAGAGTGCGCTAAAAAAGAGTAGGGTGCGAGACAATTCAGCATAGTTGATTCGCATAATTTGCGACCGTATCCGATCGAAAACGAAATGAAAATCTCTCTTACCCTTTAAAGGAAACTTCATTTCAGTTTTCGACTCACATGCAAATCATCTGCTAATGAGGATTTTGCAAGCATTCTGTGAACAACCTTTTCCTGGAGCGGTGTTGGAATATAATTTTTCAATTGGAATTGCGCGATTAGAATACGGCTCATTTCCGTGAAAAGTCGGTTGCTTTAATCACGTTCTTTGAAAAGCTCGATTTTCAATTTTGAATTTTACGGGAAAGGATAATAGAACTCCAATTATCATATCATTTTTATTAAACGAAATGTAATTATTGAGTTATTACGTAGATTACAAAAATACATAATAGACAGCGAATACGTGTTATTCAGAAGCACAATGATCCTAGATAATTGCCGATGGGTGCCCCTCGCACTGAACCAGAACGAAAGCGAGTTTGTTGCTGGAAGCCTTGGCTCCTTTGACAAAGTTCTTCACTCGGTCACATTCCTCAGAAGCCCTGAGAAACGATGTCTTCAGAAGTGTTTCCCTTACCTGTACTCTACCGCAAACTTTCCTCCATGTTCCCTCACTCTCTCGTCAATCTCAGAAAAGTCCACCCTGAGTCCTTCTTTGTCCTGGTAGTCTTCCACCTGAATCTCTTTCCTGCTCCATTTCTACAGTAACCTACGATCTTTCTCACTTCCTCCAGATTCTCTTGCTTCGTTCCTTCACTGAAGTTCTTTGTTGAAACAATTGTTACGATGACATCTTCCACTGAGCGGCGTTTTCTTCCAGCTAAAAATAATCTTTTGTGGTTAGAAAATGAGATCGTACTAGAGTTATTGTTGCCCTGATTAGAAGTGTTGGTGGGAGCACAAGCCCAAACAGCCGCGAAGGCGATGGAGACGACGAGGCAGAGGAAGAGACGGTTCATGGCTAGATGTAGATCCACGGTGGACAGGGCTTTTATAGCAGGCGAAGGAGGGTCATTTCTGAGAATGGGATGGTCTACGATGTCCTTCTTGAGCAAACATAACTTTTTTGGTGAAATAGTTTGTCTGCTGTAGTTTCGAAGTTCCATATGAAGATTTTGTTACTTTTTCAATAGAAAAGTTGCTAAGAAGCGCTGACTAAGGCGTTTGAAATTCTGGTCTAAGGTCTAAATTACGGTGCCTTAACATGAGAAGGGTTCGATTCCTTCATGCCCCAGGGTCGGCCCAGCCATCTAGGCTCGGGTAATGTTTCCGTGCATTTGTCCACCTCCACCATGTTTCTCAGCATTTATTTCTGGAGAATACTTTATAAAAGAGTAAATTGTACTACCTGCTACTTTCAGCACAAGTTCTCTAATTTGGATAAAAACGGTTTTAAAAAATATTGCGTGACATACTACAAACAACAGCTTTCTGGGATTAGTGCGAAAATTGTTAATGTTGAATGTTTTTGTGAAAGGAACATTCCGCTAATGCGTGTGTAGTATGAACACTAAGCCAGATAACATGTTAACCGTTTTCACCTTTTCTGAAGGTTTTTAAACTCTCTCACCAATCCTAATTCTCACCAATCCTAATTCCAGAGTTTTTGGAAATGAGTGAAATATTCATAATTTTGTTAGTCAAATTAACTTTTATAACATTATCCAAAATGAGACAACATAAAATCTGTTTGTTTGATTATTTTTTATTTATAAGTTTCATGTTTAGTTTAAACGGAGGATGATTCATTTCTCTCTTGTTTGTTCGTTTATCTTTCATCATGTGGGTGATTTACTGAAATTCATGATGATTTTAACTATTTCCACAAAAATCTAACGAGAAACAGAAAACTAATCAGAACAATTCCTCAATTTGACTCACTTTTTTCCAACAACTCGTTATAGAATCAGTTTGTATACTATGTCCCCTTCTCACACAAATAACCTCATCACTCTTCGCCTTCCTTTAGACAAAACAACTTCTTCCGAGTTTTTCAGTCATAGAATCAAGTCATAAATCGGACAGATATTTAAAACATTTCCGCCGATGTAAGACGAACTTCAGCAGATTAAGTTTACATGGACTTTATTCAAGTCACGGATGTTTTACATACTTAAACGTTGTCCTTTGAGGAGGTTCATCTTCATTTTGTTCTCATCAGGATCCTTTAGTAAAAAAATATGATTTAAAACTTTACATCCATACGTTTTCTCGTGCACATATAGTGTGTTTCCGAAAAACGGCACCTGTTGTCGGCCAAAACCTTAAAGGATGGCACATTAGGTCCCGCCACGATAATTTATTTGTCTGCGCTCTCCTCTTTCAGACAAATATTTCCTTCATTTTATTGTTATTCACTTCAATGTTTCAAATTGTCAGTGGATAATAGGAGTGATTTAAAACTCGCTGAAAAGTCGCCAACCCTTTCGTTGGAAATAGGCTATATCACACTTGGGCTATGTGGATTTACCAAATTCACCAAATTCAAAACCAATTTCAATTTTTTTTTAAACTTCGGCTCATAAGAAAGTAAGAAACAGGTTGATCCGAACACTCAAACAAACAGTAATCCCGAAATTACCTTTTTCGACATATCTGCCTTCAAAATTTCAAAAATAGCCAAGAATCCGCAAAATTTGCAAATAACCAGTAAGTTCTGCGTGTCCGGCGTTTACAGTGCAGCGTTATTTTGAAGTTTTCATTAAAATTGGACAAAAATAGACGGGAAATGAGCATTTTTTGACCTCTAACTTTCTTTCCCACATAGAAAACAATTTCGATACTATTTACTATATTTCCCAGCAAAAAATGAACTTTTCGCGTGGATTTTAACGAATTTTCATAGAAATTTGATCTTTTGTAAATTTAGCCATAATCCACAGAGTCATTGAAAGATTCTAATTTTTTTATTATCCGAAAATTGGCTGAGAAAAATGTTATATTTACCCCTGCGACTAGTACGACAAGTAATTTGACTAACATAAATAATTGGGATATCTTGTATCACTTTTCTAATGAATGTTTTCAAAACAAGCGAAATTGAATTACTAATAGTTATATTTGTCTGTCAATCTTAGAAATCACACTTTTAAATATAGAAGTCTAATCCTTTGTTCACAAACATTTCCATTCAAGTCTAAGCTTTTAAGAATTCCGATTAACTATTCGTGTCCAGACCATTTAAAATGCCGGTTTCATATATTATTTATATATTCAAATTTGTCTGAGTTATTGGAGTTACAAGAATTTCACAAAAATTAGCGAGAATCCGTTTTTATCTATGTGAACCAAGCATGGCAAAACCGGCCCGAAAAAAATATTTTTTCGTTTTCTTTATTGAAAAAAGGCATAAATTCTCGGTTGAGTCGGGCCAGCTCGGGCCGGGGCGAGCCGTGAAAAATTTTGGAGCGGGCCGGCACGGCCCGTTGCCATGCTTGATGTAAACGTGTGCTTTCGTGTTTTCTATTCACCCTCGCCTCTTATTAGCAGAATCCTCTCCGCCGGAGATTTGGCCACTCATCTCATTCAGATCCGTTGCACTTGCAATGACGGTGATTGACATTTACAAAAACATCCAAATCTTCAACACCGTGGCTGCCGTCACTCTCAACATATTCCTAGTCGTATTGGTGCTGAAATACTCTCATACCAAGATTGGCAAGTACAAGTACCTAATCATCTCTTTTGCGTGCTTTGAAGCCACGTATGCCTCCGTCGTCTGGATTGGAATGCCTGTGAGTGTTATTTTTGCTTTCTAACCTTCATTGAATCATTTTTTTAAAGAGGAAAAATGTCGTAAAATCAGGGTTTTCAAATCGATTTAAAAGCAATTTCGTTGATTAAATGCCGTTTTAACGATTTTTAAAAATACACCTTTTATGGGATTTGGACTGCAAAATGTGCACACATTTACGCGCAAGCAATGCAGAGGGTGCACAGTTACACGGCAGAGAAAGGCGAGAGTACGCAGAGATCGAGAGACACCAGAGCACGCGCCATATATTTCCTCCAAAACTCCAGGAGAGTCTATTTTGGTTCAGTTTTCTCAAAAAAGGGAAAAGTAATACTTTTCAGTGTCACGAGAATAAGCTCTACGCTAAACAAAATACAAAAAATTATTCTCACACATTAATGAATTTAAACCTTCCCGCAAAGGTATTAATACCTTTGACATAAAATATTAGCGCGCTTTCATACTAATGGGTGAAATACAATAATCCAGGGTAGAATAAAAAAAAAATTATATTTTTAAATTTAAATTACGCTTTTTCTAGCAAATGCTACCCTATGTTCCATTAGTCAATTAATGTTGTAGTTATGAGTCAGCGCTATTTTCCCCATTTTTGGCATTTTTTAAAATTTTCACTGAAAGTTTAAAAAAGATAAGTCAGAGTTATAAAATTCCAAAATCGTAAAAGGATCCACCATGTGCAATTGTATGAATTAAAACCGGGGTTCTCAAATGACGGCCCGGCCCGGCGGGCCGGGCCGAGAGATTTTTTGGGCCGCCCAGCCTGGCCGGCCCGTTTATGAAAATGAAAGTTTTAAATTTTTTTTTAAATAGGTACAACAATGTTTTCAAACTATTTTAAATAACCTAATATTGTCTGTTACTAACATATAAGTCAATATTAGCCGATCAAAAAAGAATGTCACCGACCGGGATTGAACCCTGGTCGTGTGGGTGGCAATCTGACTGGGTGGTCCAAGGTAAACGGGCCGACCAAAATTTTCAAAATGGCCCGGCCCGGCCAGTAAGATCCCTGATAAAAGCCAACGACACAAAAACGTACGTTGTTTAATGTGTTAACGGATTTCCTACAATTGTTTGTCTGAGTCCCGTAAACAGCGGGCAGACTGAAAAAAACGTTTGAAATGGAATTCGATTTTTTTATTTCCTAATTGTATGCCAACGTTGCGATTTTGGTTATGTCGAAAATTTATTCAAACAACAATTTTGCAGCATAAATTTAAAAAAAAAAGAATCTGATTAGTTTTAAATCCTTAAATTAATCTTATGTTTAGGTAAACTTCGTGGCAGATCAAAGTTGGATGGTTTTCACCTACGCAGGTCTCCTTGGTGGTACCCCCTTGGCCATTTTGGGTCCAACCCTCTACTGCACTTTCTACGAAATCTGGATGGCCTTTGTCGTGGTTCATTTTCTTTATCGCTACATTGTCGTGTGCAGGTAAAAAGTTCCAATCACATTGCAAATTGAATTAGACCTAATCTGAATGCAAAGTTGACCTACAGTTGGACTGCAAAACTAATTGCAATCATGTTGTGGATCATGGTTCTACTCTACACAGTTATGTGTGGAGTTTTCTTCTGCACACGCCTTCATATGTCCCCAGTTTGCAATTTTTAAATAAATTTTGTTAGTATAAATTTTTAGACTATGGCTAATTTGGTAAAGGAGAACTTCGAGATCGCTGATCCTGATAGTATCCGATACATTTTATTGAGAAAAAGGGTGAGAACAATTAAAATGTGGCCTATTATCGCAGGCTAACAACTAAGTAAAAATTTCATTTACTTTGATCTATAATTTATTTTATTTAAAATATAAATATTAGGTATAACTGTTACAATTTATAAAAATGAAGTTATAACTTGAAGTTGTTATCGTACCAAAACCAAATACAAACTGGGTGTTGGAAAAAGTGAATATCGATCGATTTTTGACAATTATTTATAAAATTTTTGGTTAATTACTGCGAGGTGGGTACTATAACTATATAACTACCTTCAAATTGAAAAAGCAATTATTTTAAGAATGGAATATAGATAAAAACTTTTACGCTAATTGTACTTAACATAAATGTCAATTTCTAATTTTTAAAAAAGTTGATACGCAAGATGTTGTTGAAAAGTTACCAAATGAAAAATTGGCAGCCGAGCGTCTGAAAAATCGATTAAAATTTTGGAAATGTAATAAAGCAAAATGTTTCGTAAAAAAGTATTTTTCCTGAAAAAAAAAACTTTTAAAAAACGTGCCCAACGACATCAAACAAACGTAAAGGAACTGCACGCCCAAAACATTTTGCTTCATAACTTTTCAATTTACGGGAATTTGAATTGATTGATATCATAATTTGTGTAAAAGTGAAATTTGCTATCGAATCCAAAACTAATTTTGCAATTTTTCTGAAATTTGAGGATATTTTTCGTTCCAAAAGTAATTTTTAATGTTTTTAACACCTACACAGTTTGCAAAGTTTCATCGGTGAGAGGGCTGGTCAAACATCGGGCTCATCCCGGGCCGGTGGCCCGCATCGACCTTTAGGGTCCATCAAATTTCGTGTAGTGAAATTTCTTTGGGTAGCATAACTTCAAAACTTCCAGTCACAGTTTCGTTTTTTTATCAACTTTTACGGAAAAAATCACCCCCACTTGTCAATTTGTGAACGGGCCCATTCGGGCCGGGCCAAAGGTTTTTTAAGACGGGCCCGGCGTTTTGAACATTTTCTGCCTAAGGGTAGTTTGAGTTTGAGCTGGAGTTTTCTAAGACCCTCCAGGAGTCTCTCGGACATGGCCTCTTAAAGGGACAGTCAGGCGGGTTTTACAACATTGACTCAATTATAGGAGAAAATTTTGCTGATCACGAAAATATATATGACTATAGGTCGCAAATTTATCGTTTTTGAGAAAATACGCTTCAAAGTCGTCAAAAACGGGTCTCCATATACAAATCTGTAGAAGGAGACGCAGTACGCCCTTCGTGTCCGGCATTTACAAGAAATGCTAATGAGCCAAATTTCATTCTAATTAGATGAGAGCCCCCTAGGAAGGTGCGAGACAATTTAACATAGTTAATTGGAATAATTTCCGACCGTAGCCTATCGAAAATGAAATGAAAAGCCCCCTTACTACCCCTTTCACTAAATATAAAATAACCATTTCAGGACCCTGACGACAACAGTGTTTCCTTTGCTGGAACAACCACTCTCGTCAACCACTTCATTTTGGTGCTAATATCTGCAAGTATAATTTTCTTCTGCGGGCAGCGCATCTGGGCTGCCATAATCCGAATGAAGGATCAAACGTACTTCCTCCGAGATGCCAAGGTTCAGCAGCAAATGTTTATCACATTAGTCATTCAAGTGCTGTTTATGGCCTAATCCTCTTAAATCTCTCGCTTTCAGACTCTGGTCCCAGTAATCTTCTGTCATATTCCCACTCTAATCTACCTAACCTTTCCTTTCTGGGAGACGGATTTGTCCTTTGGCGCTTGGTCGCTTGTATTTTCCCTAATGACTTCGATTAGCAAGTGGATTGACCCTATTATTGTCATGATCTGCATTAAGGAGTACCGTAGGGCCTTAATTAGATTAGTAGGGGGTTGTTTTGTTAACGGGAAAGAAAGGAATGTTGATGTTTAGGTGCTCGCTTTTTGCATGCTACATCCAGCACTGATCATTATGAACATTCAACAAGGGAACATGTATTCCACGTTAATGCTCACCATGTTGGCCCAACTATATGAGGGTTTGAAGAAAATATGGAATAATGGATTTCGAATAAATGGTTTTAAATGAACATTGTGACGATGGGAGTGCCTGTGTGTGTGTGTGTGTGTGTGTGTGTGTGTGTGTGTGTGTGTGTGTGTGTGTACGCGCACAAGTAGGGGAGTTATATCGGGCTGTGGGCCCGCTAACTTACTAGTAAGAGCAGCCGACTGCAGTTGCATATACATTGGTTAGAGTCCTGCCTGGTGAATAGTTTTTGGATGGCAGCGAGCAATTTTTGGAAGTGAGCAATCTCCTATAAGCAGAAATCGCTTATAAGCAGAAACCAGGAGTTACGGCCGTTTTCGGTGGTCCTCACTCTTGGTTTCTCGCCGCCTTCGGCCGCTCGCCGGGACTTCGTCCTCGAATGGAGGTTAGGGGCCTGCGGCAGCACGAATTTGCGGCATTCGGCCACTCAGTTGAAGGCCTGCGGCCGTAAAGATTCGTGGCATTCGGACAATCGGTTAGGCAGCTTGTTGCCGCCCAAGTGGCTGCTACACCGACAGCCTAAACAGTAGTGAACCAACCACTTATCGTTAGGCTAATTATGCTCATTTCCCTTCCTTCCGTTGAGTTAAAGCTGAGTTACGCCCACGTTTCGGTAAAACATAAGGGGAAAAGAAAGACGCAGACATGTAGCCCAGTCTCGAGGTGCACCCTTTATACAGTGCGGTCAAAAAGTATACGTCCACCCCAGCCATTTTCTTATTCAAATGTATTTGTTTTTCATTCACTTCTTTTTGAATCAGGATATCTCTGCCAGTATTGACAATCAGATTTCGGGGTCAATTAGCAAAAGTTTGGCTATTATTTGAAGATGATAAGCTGCTATTTGAAAATTTATTTAGGAATCGCTCATACCCATACACCGTAAAAATACATAAACACTGTGGTTGGTTTGCGCCACAATGTGGTACAAAAGGCTCCGAAAACATGTTGAAAACAATGAAAAACGATCCTGAGATACGCTGACATCTCTGTTAACCAAAGAAGGTGCAGAAGTGATTTTCAACATTCGAAATTTTAAGTTACAAACACTGAGCTTAAATAAACTTTTAGCTAAACGATGAAAGCCCTTATTCCACAATTCCTGTCTAAATTGATCAAACAATGTTCGCTTTGCCCAGAAAAACTTAAACGACTCGGTCGTCGTTGTTTTTTTGACAAAAAACAGCTCTTTTATTCGAGTGGACGTAAACTTTTTGAACACCACTTTTTTGGATTTTTAGCACAACATTAGAATATGCCAATTTAAAAATCTGACACACGACACTTTTCCATGCTGAATCCGCCTGGCTATGTCACAGGTCGTCATTGCTGACCGTTTTGAAAAAAATCACAAAAAATGGGATGGACGTATACTTTTTGACCGCACTGTATATAAACGGACACGTTTATATACAGTTATAGAGTGGGATGAACTCGTACATTTGAATTTTCAAGTCTTTTTAATGGAAATTTCATTTAATAGATACTGTTTCCAGAATTCTGAAACTCTAGATGCTTTATTTGGACTGCAACCGTTGCACGTAAACACAATAGCAATGCGAAGAGTGCAAGATTACACATAAGGCTGATGGTGATGTTATTCTGAAAACAGTAGAAAAAAGTTATTTATACATTTATCACAAACAGAAAAAATTAAATGAAAGTTTATAAAACAATGATCAAAGAAGATTTTCACCTTTGATCGAGCACGGCGAAATTAGTGTACAGTAACTGAAAACAAAAGTTAGAAAGTACTTGAAAAAAGTCACCAAAATCACAGAAGCTCCCGTAATATCCATTTGAGCAAACACAAATATCATAAGAAGTAGTTCCTCCATTTTGGCAAATTGGTTGCACACAAGTGTCCCCCTGATAGTTGGCCAAACATTCACATTCTCCGTATTCGTTTGTCTTTCCTCTGTTTGTTGAACACATTTTCGCTGAAAACATGAAGTTTTGCAGAAAAGTTGAAGTTCAAAGGGATAGTCAGGGGATTTGCAACACCGACTCATACATCGAAATTCCCGGTTTCGAGATACCATTGTTTTTTTTTTCAAAATATCAAAAACGGCTGAGTATCCGCTGATTCTTCTAAACGTTCGTCATGCGTGTCCGGAATTTTCCTTCATTTTCCGCCAAGTTGTGAATTTTTCATTGAAATCGGACGCGAAGAAATAAGGAAGGCGATGCAGAATTTAGCATATGTATCTGTTTTGCCAAATTTTCCACCGTTTCCATAGAAAACGACATGGGTAGTCCCTTAACTATCCCTTCAAAAACTAAGAATGCCCTATATTCAAAAGTTTCAGTGTTTCTTATCAACGCGAATGAGAACAGAACTTTTCAGCCCTCTATATATATACCGTGCTACGTGCTCGAACCTTACAAAAAATAATCTCGAAAAAGGTACCCAATGGTGGGCCCTAAATGCACATGCACAGCCCGAACTGCTAAGAAAATATGGTTTTGCGGCTAGCGCGCATCTTTACAATAAAAAAACTATATTCTAAAAAAGGAATACCACGTAAAACACACGCGAAAAATGATGATATAGATTATAACTCGGAATTTGAGCCACGGGGGGAGGGTGAAAAACAGAATTTTTCAGTTTTTTTGGTCATAATTTCCAAATAAGGTAGGAGCACTTCAGGATGGTTTTTTTCTTATAAAGTAGAGTAAAAATAACATCAACGGTAGTAAAAATATCAACAAAAAACCTTCTCCCCGGTAAAAAAAAAAAGGTTCCGCAATGTTTCATCTTTGGTGAACGAATTTCAAGGTAGCGCCAGTTTATTACTACACATACATATATTACCCGCCAACCCTACTACGGCGGTTTTGTGGAAATGAGTGAGATTATTCAGATGTTGATATTCAAATAACGCATTATTACATCAAAATAGTGGCTACAGGGTTCCCAGGGTGCTTACCCGTTGGAAAAGTGTAATAATACGTTCTCTGCCAATTGTCACCATATCTACTAGAACCACGAAGAACAAACTTTTGTTTCGGATAGTTTTGGATCTAAAGTTATATATTTAATAGAACAACATTTTTCAATTCGTACCTTAAATTGAGGAGTTGTATACTGATAAGCACAATATGCCAAACTTCTTTGCAGCAGTCTTATATTCTGAAGCAAAGTTCCTCCCTTCCAAGGATTGAGGAAATCAGCAGAGTAGACTTCCAATGAGTTTATGGTATTGAAATCGTCTTCGTTGTTATTATCTACCAATCGATACACAACATAGGTATCCGTTTTGTGAGCTATAAATTTATTAATAAATTTTATTATATTTTCTTACATCCGCCGAGAATTGTAAATGGCAAGTTTTTAACAAAATCGCTATTACCAGTCGACGTGAATCCAGGAACAACTTTTATGTTTGTGTGGGCGCGGGTCTGAAATTTTATTTAAGACGACAATTTTATAACTATAGATTTTCTAGTGACATTGAACTCAAAGTTTATGTAAAATGTACAGATATGGATTAAAAAAATCGTTGCAATGGCCCAAAAACGAGTTTTCTAAAAACCATTTTTGAAATGTTGAGCCCATGACCGTTCATTTTGAAATTTTGGGCCCAAGACCGTTCTTCAAGTACTCATAGAAGTTTTTGGTAATAAAATTGAATTTTTTGGACATAAAGTTGCGAAAACACAAAAACTGCAAAATTATAAAATCGCCGGGCCCGCTTTTTTTCTGAGACAAGTTTTGTCAAAAACTGAAAAATTTTAAAATTAAAATTTATTTTCAGTTTTTTTTAGGTTTTCGGCATTAATCAAAAACTAAC
Source organism: Oscheius myriophilus (assembly GCA_964057215.1). Taxonomy (NCBI): domain Eukaryota; kingdom Metazoa; phylum Nematoda; class Chromadorea; order Rhabditida; family Rhabditidae; genus Oscheius; species Oscheius myriophilus. Next base: position 17,414,583 of record OZ059904.1, on the reverse strand, counting down.
TGAAAATCAATATTCTATCTATTGCATTTTTCATATTCGATTTTGGTTAAGTTTGTGAGATACAGTAACCTTGTCAGAAGCTACAGTATCCCGGCCTACCGTAACCCAACAGACCCAACAATAAATGTTTTTCGTTAATTTAGATCCTACAATGATTTTTTTTATTATCAGCCATGGTAAAATATTTTTCTATTGAAATTTAAAAAAAATTAAATCGAAAGTTTTGGATAAACTACCTGAATAAAGCAAGGTCCGTTTGTCGTTGACATTTTCACAATAACTTTTCCTTTCAATGATTGTTGCGTACTATTTTTGCCTGAAAAATTAATGTTTAAAAAATATAAAATAACCTTACCAAAAACAAGGACGAGGGACTTTACATCGTTGAAAATAACCGTTCCATTAAGTTCCACGCCTGAAAAAATCAATTTGCAATATTAATTTATTTTAAAACCTGCTAATGTAACTTGCGAAAAGTTCAGGTTCCCTGTTAAAGTTACTTCAAATTGGTCGACTGGTTCAAGACTGAATTCAAAGGTTGCAGGAGAAACACAATTTTCCGCCGCGTCATCCAGAATCATTGCGCTTTCAATCATGCTCGATGAGATCAGCTTGTCCAACTGAAAAAATTTTAAAATTGGTATTTTGAAGTTTAGATATACTTGCCTTGGAGACACTATTCGGAGAAATTTGAAGAAGACGACCTCCAGATTGCTTGGCCGATTCTAACAAAGGGTTAATTTGATAGTTGTCCAACACTTGATTATCCAGAGTAGCGAATATGACGTTTACCTAAAGATAACGAAAAAGGAAAAACAAATAACTTTTAAAACATGTTAATTTTAGTTTACTGAAGCGATTCCGTTTCAACTGTTCTGAAACGTGCCCCTTTTATATGATTTGAACACAAATACACGGCCAAGCAATGCAAAGGGTGCACGATTTTACGGCAGAGGAAGGCGAGAGAGCGCGGGAAATCGAGAGACCCCAGAGTGGCGCAGGGTTCAAACGATAATTTCGCCAAAACTTTAATATTTCGCTTCATTTCTATCCAAAAGAGAAAAGGGCATACTTTTCTGAATCAGAAGGATGGAATCTACACGCTTATTACGTAATCAGCAAAATGTTTTCACTCAATACTCCTGCGTTTTGAAATTCATTTTACCGCATAACTTGGTTTCATTAAACTCCTACGTTTCTTCCAATGAAGTCATCTATTTTTAACCCAAAAATATTTTTTACTCAGTGGGCTCGAGCTTCATTTCAACACTAAATCGGCGCTTTCCGTATATGGTGCTAGAACTACTTATAGTTTTACTTTTTGTTGGTTTAAAAATAGTTTTTGAGCTTTAGAAGTGTCATGAGAATATTTTTTCGAATGTGAACCTTTCGAAAAACAAAATCGGCGGTTGAAAGCAGAAACTTGTTGAAATAAGAAAGGGGCCGTTTGCCAAAATGCACAAAATTATGACCAAAAAATGTTTTTTGGGAGATCGCCATAGATACCAGTGGAAAGCCCTCTAAATACAATTTCCAAAAGCAAATTTTTGTTGTAGTTTTTCTATAATTGCATTAAAATATCCTCTTCAAAAAGACAAGAATTGAAGAACTATTTTACCACAGTTATTCCATGAAAATTTAGAGAAAAGCCAGTTTGATTACAGAAAAACCTCACTTTCACTGTTTCAAAGTTTGTCTGTTAGAAACCAAAATTTTTTGAACTAAACACCGAAACAGCATTTTAAGGGCTTTCGTGTAGTTTGTCTCTTTACCCAAAAATTCCCAACAATGTTCCATCGAATGTGTCATATCTTATCACTCATAAACCCCTTAAAAGAGCAGAAAACGAGACCAAACTTATTTTCCCCTAAAGATCAATTGCTAACCTCAGTGTCTTCTCTCTGGGCCATAAATTCGTCCATATCAAAAGTTGGAAACGGAGTAAGCGGGGCCGTGCCCGTGATCAGATAAATGATAGACGGCAGTTTCAGTGTCAATCGATAAGCCTAAACACACAAAATGTTTTCAAAAGCTTCAGAACCAACCTCTGTTAGAGCATCAATGGATGCCGTATACCCCTCGAAATCGTCTGACGTCACGTTCATAGCGGAAATAAAAGAACTGACGAACTGAGGCGCGTGGGGTGTACTGGCAATGTCGAAAACAACTAAATTCTCTCGCATGATGTTTTTAGGAACAAAAGAGACCTTGCTTATCAAACGTAATCAAGGTATACATAATGGAATTTGCACTGTTCTCGGTTTCATCGACAATCTTTTGAATGATCGAAGCTAAGCCATCCAGCATTTTGTGGTTTGCAGCAGATCTATCCACGACAAATGTTAACTGAAAGTAGTATGAAATTTTTAAATACGGAAAAATACTTGACGGAAATCGCGTTCTCTGGGGTCTTCAGATTCCATGTAGTTCCATTTACTGCACACGGCTGAAAATTTTATAGTTTTGCCAAAAACGTTGCAGTCATACTTTTCTATTCTTTCACACCTTTTCACCACTAGTTTACAACTTATGTTTTTGCATTATTTTACCTTTAAAAAGTTAAAGCGTTTTCTACACATAGACAACGTCACATCATAAAAATGCAATACAACGCAACAAGGCAACCAAAGAAATATCCAACCTTAACACGTTATTAAATGGATCATGTGAAAACACTATCGTTTAAATAGTGCGCCACTCTGGCTTCTCAAAATTCCAACACTCTCTCACTCTTCCATTCTGTAACCGGGCACCATTTGCCTTGCTCAGCCATGTAGCAGCGGTTACAATAAAAACGTACAAAAAATAAAGGTGGTATGTTCCAAAGTTGAAGAAACGCCACATATATTAAGAAACTCCATGTTACAAAGTTTTTAAAATAAATTTTTAACGACGTTCTCTCGATAAATTTTACTTTTTCCCGTGCAACCCAATTTGTAGCCGGTTCTCTCAATGTCTGCCACTCGCTAAATCGTTTCAAGCAAGCGAAGTAACCGTTGCATTTACTTGAAAAGACTCTTTCAGAGAATATCCCCGTTCATTTTTAAAAAACTAAAAACTCGCTTTATTACAAAAAAAATTGTTTTTGAACATATCATTCGATTATCGACGTTTTTACAATTAACATATGAAGCATAACGCCCTTTTAAGGCCGTTAACCCATGTTTTATCATTTCTTTTTGTTGTTGTGGAAAATATAGTGCGAAAATATAGATTGGTTGTGAAAATATAGATAGGAAAAAGTCCCTATGTTCTATGTAAACTATATAGAAGGACATCGCCGAATAGATTTTTCATATATATATATATATATATATATATATATATATATATATATATATATATATATATATATATATATATATATATATATATATATATATATATATATATATATATATATATATATATATATATATATATATATATATATATATGTATATATATATATATATATATATATATATATATATATATATATATATATATATATATTTGGTTTTTACAGCAACTGATGCACGTTTACACGGCCGAGCAATGCCCCAGAGTGGCGCGCTGTTCAGACGATTTTTTGGCCAAATTTCTCCTTTTTCTGTTCATTCTTGTCCAAAAAAGGAGTGACATTTAACTTATTCATGCCGTCCTTTATCTGAACTGTCCCTTACCATTTTCACAACGATTTCCAGAAAAGTCAGGGCCACAGTCGCAGTTGTAGTTCTGATCCACAGAACCTCCATTTTTACAAACTGGAGTCTGGCACAAATCACCAGTGTAGGATTGTGTGTTACATTGACACGTTCCGTTAACTGAAATACATTTAACTTGTATCTATATTTTCTAGTTTCACCTTTTGGATAAGCGTTTGCACATTCTCCATTTAAGTAGCAATAGTTTCTAACGGTTCTTTGAATTTTTCCTCCGTTTTCTGAATTTGCCGTTATCTAAAAAATGCAAAAGGTATTGTTTTGTTGCGTAACGTATGGCTTACCGTAAGATAAAACGGTGTTCCAGGCGATGAACACGAAAGTTGAGACGAAAAGTAATTTTCGTACTTGCAGCCATTGCGTTTCTGGGCGGAAGATCTGCAATTTGATGGACATTTATTATAAATTAAATTTCCAAACGTGTAATAGGAAATTAGTCCCTCAGGAAAAGTCGCGGAGAGTTGAATAGTCGAAGTAACGGTAGACAAATTGCCGGTGGAATCAGGGTTGAACAGATGTAAAACGGGCCATAATCCCTGGGCTATAGTAAAAATAGTTATTATTAAAAATTCTGTCACGTAATTATCGCGTATTTAATATCAACAACAGAAATCATACATTAGACTGTTACATTTCAAATTTCTATGTACTGGGAGTTTGTTCTATAACTGTAAAATGTCTTTAAAGGGACCGTCAGGAACCTTTTCGATTCCATTTTTATTAGGTAAGGTCGAAAAATATACTATTTAAATATGCTGAATTGTGTGGAACTTTCCTCATTTTCCGATTAATCTCGTCCTATTAGAATAACAAATTCGAAATTATAGTCTATTTCCAATGAAAGGATCGCCGACTTTCCATCGACCCTGATTTTCACTAGTATTTATCCACCGACGATTTGAAACATTGAAGTGAACATAACATATTCAGGCGAAATAGCACTATAAAAGAGGAGTGCGCAGACAATTAAGATCACTGCGCGGTTCGCGGTGGGACGCAATGACCGCAGTCCTTTAAGAATTGGCCAAATCATATTCCGTTTTTAGGAAACAAACCATAGTCTGGCTTGTAAACATCGTGCATGCAGGCGTTGCGGCCATCCGCAGAATCTGCAGACGGTCCGGTTTTGGGCAATTTGAAGCCAGATATATTGAAAAGAAAAATTTTAGACCCTATGTTGTATAAAGTTTTTTGATCAGCGGTTTTTCTCTTTCACATGAGCCAAAATTGCAGAAGGTCCTTGAAGGTCCCTTTAAGGTAACACGAATTTCAATAAATTTCGATCTAAAAATTGAGCTGACTTTATATGTCTGAAAACTTATTTGAAGGTCACAAAACGCATGTGACCTTCCTATGAGTAAAGTTTGCTATTCTCAAACATTTAGACCCAGAGCACGTTTTGTTTTCGTGATTACGGTAGGTGGAATTTGGATACGGTAGAAAATCAAACTGCACCAAAAAAAAGTTAAAATGTTTTCTTAAGGAAAATTCAATTTTCAGCAACATGGACCCAAACGAAGGCATCTATGCTTTAATAAAAGTTATTTCGTTTCCTTTTTGAGGCAATTTGAATTTCCACCGTAACAAATCAAAATTGACGCACTGACTACAGCGTCCATTTAACGTAACACATCATCCGAAACTGAACTTGGTCTAAAAGTTGCAGAATTTCCTATTCAAATCATAGGAAGTCTTTAGCAAATTCATTTTTTACGACTGGTATGCTCGAATTTTACATAAGGCCAAAAGAAGATTCCAGACCATAATTGGGGCTTTTCCGGGTCGTTTGATTCTTTAAATCAAACATTTAATAGTACCCGAATAGTACCTTTGAATAAAATATAAAACTTACCGTACGGTAAAACATCCAAATGGTCGTCGTCGCTTGGAATCCTCACAAAATTTACAAACGGTACGATTTCACTCTAAAAATCTTTTGTCACTAATTTCTCACTTGTATATACCTTTGTAACAACTCGAATCAGGACTGTTCCGTTTGTAGTACCCATGGGAGGGCTTGCAGTTATAGAATAACTGAACATAGAATAAAAATATCCATTTCAGTTTCTTGTTACCCTGCGTTCGTGTTAGTAGGAGACAAAGGAAGCTTATAAACACCAAGGAAAGGCATATCAACAATCGAAGTAGGAGAATAGTCGTCCTCGAATAATGAGTCGTAGTCTTTGAAAGTCACGGAAAATGACTCAGTATCTACTGAATTTTGATTGAATTTTAAGACATTGAAAAATGATACAAACCGCTGTTTACAATGGCGAATAACTCTTCATCCGGGTCGTTGACAGAAAATTTCAGAGGGGTTACACTTGTCCAATCGAAAAAGAATGATTCGGTGATAACAGAAGTATGTTGAATGGGAGTTAGTCCTTTGAAAAGCTATAAACAAGCAAGATTAACTCAATGTGCTAAGATCTAGTTCTCGTCAAATTGTCATTTTGCCAAAAACGGCCTTAATGCGACAGAGCCCGATACGCAGGCTGAAAAAGTATGCAAATCGCGCAGACGCAAAGAAAAAGCGATTTTTCTTTCGCAGATGCTCGTTTGGCGGCATCTCGGCGGCGGCAGTTTGGTCCCTTTTGCTACACTTTACGGATTTTCGCTTGCATTGTTACATTTTGTTACTATCGCTCATGTTTGGTTTCTCTGTTTCTTTCACCACAACATGAAAGGGAACCGGTTTTGACCTAGCTTTAAGGATTTAACATTTAGGTCCCGCCGCAATGAACAATTTCCAATGTTGGTAGTTTGCCAGGTTTTTAATGCCAGCCGCTTGGCACCTCATGGTAGAGGGAGCGGTCCCGTCGACCACTAGTAGTGCGGCCTACTCTGTTCTAAAATTGGCATTCGTTGCGAGACCCATCCCTTGGAACCAGACTATACCTGTCGCCAAATTTGAATCCTGCCAAAAACAGCCTGCAACATTCTTGCGATATTCAGGCCAAAATAGCGTCCAAAAGCGAAGACGCAGAGAAAAGGCGGCCTTTTCTCCCCTATTTCCGTGTGGCGACGGCTATATAAATTGTAATCGTGGTGAGACATAATGCCAAAAAATGTTTTAACGCTTGAGCTCTTGAAACTCTCTTGAAATGTTGTACCCCCATCATCTTGTGTTTCAAATCGGCCGATCGAAAAGCGAAGTATTGTAACATTCCCAAACCCAATCGGGAAAATATGAGATTTAGTCGATTTTTGATGCTCAGAGTTGATGTCTCTCACTCTCCCTCACTTTCGTGAAACCATAGACCCTTTGCAATGTTCTGTCATAAATACGTGCACCGGTTGCAACCTAAATCATATAAAAAGCGATGCTTCAGAAAAGCTGTTATTTAAAATATTTTAACATCAAAAATTTCTAATAAAGTCCCAAAGTTCTAATAAAGACTCCCAAAAACTCACTTCAGCAACAGGAGTGTCGTTGTAGCTTCCAGTTATAATATTACACAAATTCAGTTGCAAACCACGCGTCTTCTGAGAAACTTCATTGTACAAACTCATTTGATCTTCAGAAATACACAAATCCTGTTCATTGAATTTGGGATTGATGACAAAGTTAAGATCAAAGCTGTAGGTGATCACAGTTTTCCTGAAATTGCCAGAGTTTATGTTCATTTTCAAACTTACACTATGTCATCCGTAATGAAGTCATAGGGTTCGGCATCTGTGGAAATTAGAAACAGCGATCGATCGAAAAGAGCAGCATCCATCGTTTTAGCCAAAGCATTTAAAGTTCCAATTTTAGCTGATAAAGGACTAGCTCTGAAAATTCAAATTAAAATTGTTGAATTTTCAAAAACTTTACGTGTATGTCAAATTGTTGACAGCTGACAAAAACTCGTGCGAGGTTGAAAAAGTCGAAACGTTCAAAATTGATTTCAGTTGATCTAAAATCAGAATATAAAACACCTGTTTGGCATATTCTGGCACTTTTTGTGATTGCTCAGTGATTCTTAGCAACCCCACCTCACATGTGATACATTTATCTAGTCGGCTGGTAATTGAATCGGCCGTGATTGCAAAAGCGCAACCATTCCTAGGAAATTTCTCCGGCGATTCAGAGTAAAACTCCCGCAAAGTCATTTCCCTGCACAGATTCCGTTTTTAGTCCTTCTAACTTTTTGCCTTCTCACCTTGTTCAAATTTTTGGATTTTTTCTATTGATTGGCATATTCTGATCTTAAAATTCAAATTTCCCATTACAACATCATAATATTTGGCTACAAAGGGGGCCGAAGTAGGTTTGGCGAGGAGTATAATCACAAGGTATTGTCGGCTAAATGAAAACCATGAAAGAGATGGTGCTCCCAACCCCACACATGTGTACCATTTTTAAATGTTAATATAAAAATACAATTTTACAACAAGCAGACCGCTGAAGAAGTAATTTTCGCGTTTATTTTAGGAGATTTTCCCGGTGTCGCTGCGACCCGTAAGCCGCCTAATGGAGTCCGCATGTTGGTGCGGCCGTAGGCCGCATGCCGCAAACCATGGCAGTGAGTGCGGTAGGCGTCCTCGTATTTTTCTAGTTTAACTAAGTATGCAAAATGTCAGGACTGGTGTTACGGTAGAATCGAGAAGCCCTTTTCAAACAAATTTTGTTGCCCAACTTTTTCTGACTTATGAAATCGCTTTTATAACAATTACAATATTTGTTAGCATAAAAAGTGCAAGCGCTTTCTTGGGGTTTTTTTTCAAGTCTCGCGGACATCGCGTTTTCAATAACTTGTACTTGTAGTGTTTGTTTTTCTCATTTTCGACCTACGGACTCATAGATGCTCAAAATGATACCGCCATCTGTACTGAAATGTTTCCCCTTCTGACGAAAACATTTTTTTTTCAATGTAAATTACCAGAAGCCAAAGCCACGATGCGCGGGTCTTTGCCTTCTGGGTTCGGTGGCCTTCGGCCGCCTCAAATAGTTCTCCTGGACTTTGGCCACTCGTTTTCGCGGCCTGCTCAGTAACGCGGCCTTCGGCCGCGTCTGGCCGCTTCTCGGCTTCACGTGGACACACGTGAAGCCGGGGCGGGTACCAAGGGCATAAAATTTTGACGTTGTTCTTCGCTTACGTCAGGGACATCTTTTTTGTAACGTCGAAAAACGAAAGTTTTCTGACAGGGGAAGGGCTTCGTAAAATAGATTTTCCAAATCCTTTTAATAACAACGTCATTGATTAGATAAAATTGTCACGATTCTGAATCTTGCCCCTTTTATATCATTTGGACTGCAGCAGCTGTACACGGCAGAGAAAGAAAAAGAAAAAGCGAGACGCAAAATAGCGCGTTATTGAAACTCTATTTTCAACACATTTTCAAGAGCTCATGATTTGGTTCATTTTGCTCCAAAAAGAGAAAATGGGAGACATTCCTGAATCAGAATGAGATCTACTCATTTATCAAAAGACCAAAAATGGTTTTTAGGCGGTCCGTCCCCTATAAAGTGTTTCCAACAAATTTAAAGCAAAATGATTTTCCTTGCTTCTAAAATTCTACTTTTCTAGTAATTAAAACATAGAAACAAAAAAACAAACGGAACAAGCTCATGCGTTTCACAGTTACTCATTTTCCCTCAGTTTTTCCTGTTTGCGCGATTCTTTTCAAATTCAGTCTAGCGTTTCATAATTTTCCGTCTGAATTGCAACATTTTCAGTTCTCCAATGCTCGTCAACTGCTCCGGCCACCTTCTCAGCATTCACCACATTTTGGATTTTGCAATTCCACAAGATAATCAATTTTATCGATTGCAATTTATTCTAGAAGCCGTTATTTTTGCTACAACTGCTGTTTGTTCATCAACATTCATTTTTCTTCTTTTAACAGCGAAATTATGGCACACTAACCTAAATATTCTGATTACTAGTATAGGAATAGCAACAGTTGTGTGCAATATCTCTCATGTTATTGTAATGATTGATAGCTTTATTTTGGAAGAATTTGGTAAAATCACTGAAATTTATTCATTCTAAATCGATTTTTTTAGGAACCTGTTCTTCAAAAATTGAAATTGGAACGTTTGTATTGGTCTTGTATTGTCAGTTCTTTGAGTTTTGCTTTGTTGGAGTGTTAGTGGAACGCGCCTTGGCATTTTGTTTCATAACGGTAAGAATATTTTAAAGGTACAGAGGAACACCTGGTTTCTTTAAAAAAAAAATTCAAACCATTTACACAATACAATAGTACGCTTTCAATTGAATAGAGCACTTTTTAAGGCACTTTTCTAAAAGTTGAAATTTTTGGCAGCAAAGAGGACCCGAACCCGGAAGTGTTTGATTATCAGTCACCAGCAGAAACCTCTTGACCGTGTGTTGACGGCAAGGGTGGCTGATCAGCGGGCCCAGCCGAGAAAATCGGCGGAACGGGCCGGCCCGGGCCGGCCCCACTTTTTTTGAAAACCTGTTTTTAAATGCAACTTTTTTCATAGTCATTTTTTTTAGGTTCTGTTCGTTGCAAAACATAGTTCTAATTGTGCAAACCTTGGCGCCACCAGCGCGCCGAGATTTTCCTAACTTGTGGGCTGAGTCTTGTAAACCGAGGACAGATGAACATTTCCCGGGAAAATTTTTTTAGGAACTTTCTTTTTTTTTTTTGCTTTAATATAAAAATAACCTCTTGTGGGAAAACCTCAGAAGATTTTTTTTGCTTGCACACTGAAAGGGTCATTCTTTGAAAAGAATTTTATGTTCATTTTTAAAATAAATTTAAATTCTTTTTTTGCATGGACTCTAGCTTGTTTTTTATTAGTGAATATCGGGCTGCCCGCTGTTTACAAGGCTTAACTCAAAACCGCTGATGCTACTGAGTCATTCGAGTTTTGCCAAAGTTTTTTGCCACGAAAAAGAAAGGACGAGAAAACAGAGAAATGCCAAGTTTTATTCTTCAGGACTATGAAAAGAAAAAACGTCTATACATCCCAATTTTACTATTGGTTTTTTCAATTTTCTCCTCTATTGTCATTACAACCGTTATCCGAATGGGCACTATTGACAAAAACACCATGACCCTATGCATGGCTGCACTTACAATCCCAGCAACTTTATCTTTTGTTGGTTTGTGGATTTTAAACGCCAAACGGATGAAAACGATAATTTTCACTCACAACGTCACTAAGTATTCTTTGAGCTGCAGATTCCAACTTATAGAAAACCTGAGGGTTTTCAAGGTAATTTTCTAATTTAAAACAAAATTTAAACTATTTTCAGCTTCTACGAAATATGGTGTTTGGTGGAATAGCCTCAGGAGCACTTGTTTGTATTGTTCAAATTGTGACCCCTCGAAAATTCCCTAAAGAAGAAATCTACATTCCTGCAAATCTTTCTTTGTAAGTTATAATTTGTGTAATAATTGCGCATAAGTCAATTTAGATGTCAAGCCGTGACGTTGATTGTGACCATCTGTTGCTGCGAAAAGTGGAAAAATTACATAAAAAGTATATTTCAAGGGAAACGAAGCGTTAGCCCGGAATATTACGTTCAGTCAAAGGATAATAACGACGGGGATCTATATTTTAAGGAGTTGCAGAGATCTTGGGTGGCTTGAAATATCGAGATTATGAATGTTTCCGAAATAAAGTGTTGACAAATATATTAATCTTGCTTTTGAAAAAAGTCTCTCTGAATTGGTAACAAACATGTAGAGCTCAGTTTTTTGATTCAGAAAAATGTCCCTTTTCAATTTTCGAATTCACCGATATAGTGCTTTTGGCGAAATCATCGATTGAATAGCGCACGACTCTGGCGTCTCTCGAGTTCCAGGGCTCTCTCGCTTTGCACTGCCGTGTAACCGTGCACCCGTTGCATTGCCGTCAAATTCATATAAACTCAATGCTTCAGAATCGTTACGGAATCTGGTTTATGAAATGGTTGTTGAATTGATTGGAAATATCCATGTCGCTTGTTATAGCGGCGTCCCCATTTGTCTGCGTCTCCATGCTCGTTAAATGCGCAGGTTAATTAAAACTCCTTCCAAGGTCCATGGGCGAGGAGCATATGTCATTTTCATTAAAATGGAACATCAGGGGCTTTTTTCCAATTGAAACAAGGGGTAAGGGATTCAATTCCAAAATAGTGTTCAATTAAGATTAAATCGTTTATGTTCATTTTCGGTAATTTTTCCGCAATTTTTGATCATTTAAAGTTCTCGTAAAATTAAATCTTCCCACACATTCAATATTTGATTTGGACTGCAAACGGTGCACTTTTACAAGGCCAAGCAATGAAAAAGGCGCACGGTTACAGGGCAGAAAACTTTGAGAGAGCGCGGAAGATCGAGAGGCTCCAGAGAAGCACGCAACTCAAACAAATATTCCGCCGACGTTCCTGGCGTTTCTCTCTCGGTTCATTTTATTCCAAAATAGGGAAAAGGAGTACAACAAATTCAGAAAAAAACATGGTCTGTTTATACAAAAATGTAGTTTATTGGCCTATGTCAGATCCCATGTCAGATGTCTATACTACCCAACTAGATTTTAGGTTAGAACCTTCTTTCAAACTTTCTTTTTGAAGCTTTATTGAATAGATGTCGTTCTACGATTTTACAACATATCCCTGATTCGGACTGCAACAGGTTCACTTATAGACGACTGAATAATGCAAAGCGTAGATGATTATACGGCAAAAAGCGAAAGAGCGCGGAGAATCGAGAGAGGCCAGAGAGTGGCGCGCTATTCAATCGGCGATTTTTTCAAAACCCCAGGCGCTCCTATCTTGATTCATTCACATCGATATGGTAAAAAAGGGGTGCTTTTCTGAATCAAGAAAATTTTCTATATGTAGTTCGTTCACATGAAGAAAAACATCTTTACGTTTTTTTCATGGAGAAAGCCGAAACAAAATATGGTTTTAGTGTTTTTGGCACTTTCTGATGTCAGATTTTTCCTACGAACTGGATTTCAAGTTAGAATTTTATCAAGTAACTACCTCACATGTCATTCCGTTTAATCAAATCTTTGACGATAGCAGGCTGCCGCAAAATGGTAGCAGGTGGTTTGTTCTTTTGTCACCACATCGCACACCCCCGAACTCAGACTTCCAACATTTGCTTGAATCGATAAATTAGTTTAGAGAGCCAATTCAGTGAGTTCATTTGAGCTGCTGATTTTAATCCAAATTCGCTCTCCAATGACAAAAAAAACGGCAAAAACTTTTAGAACTTACAATTCTAGTTTATAAAGAAAACCTTTTCCCAGTTTCCATTTAGTTTTATCACTAAATTTGGGTTTCAGTTTCTTTCGGCGGATGCTTAAATCAAGTATGCTTGTGAACTGTTCCGGACAACTGATCAGCATCCACCATATGCTTGATCTCTTCATTCCAATTGATCATCCTTTGTTCAAACTACAATATTTCCTAGAAGGCGTTATACTAGCTACTACTGCTATTACGTCATTTTTATTTTTGTTTTTATTAATACATGTACACATGTGGCATACAAATCTAAACATATTGGTCATTAGCATTGCAGTCGGAACGATTGTTTGCAATGTTTCACATATTATTGTGATGTCAGACACTTTTGCAGGGGAAAGACATGGTAAGTAAGCTTAAAGGGGAAAGACCGCGTAAAACTGGGGTTTTAAAAAATTTTATAACAATTACTTTAAATAGATTGCGTTTCCGCGATCCTGAAACATATGCTCTCGTGTGATTTGGACTGCAATCGGTGCACGGTTACACGACAGAGAAAAGCGAGAAAGCGTCGGAAATGAAGAGACTGCAGAGTGGCGCGAATCAAATGGTGTTTTCGCCAAAACTTTAAATGCGTCTACTTCGGTTCATTTTGTTTCAAATACTTTTCTAAATTAGCAGAATGCACTGTTAGCGCCTTTAAATCAACGATATGATGCAAGCACATTTTAGTAAGCAAATATTTTTGGCAGGAGCCAGACCGGGATCGATTGATTGTCACATTTCGGCGCAAACCGATTTTTTAACGCTATCTGCGCGCTGTTGTTATCGATTGATTGATTTTCGTTTATTATTATCGATTTATTGTAACACCCGGCTGCATTGTATTAAGCCTTTCTTAAAATACTTCTCTAAATATGTAGACTATCGCCTTCAAATACAACAGTACCCTTGCAATTTTAGTGTTCAAAACGTTTTTACGTAGCATTGAGTTCGATCGAGAAGGTATCGATTGGTTGTCACATTTCGGCGCGAACCGCTTGTGCAGTATTATCGATTTATTTTTTTATTATTTATTAGTTTATTTTATCGATTTCATGCCACTCCCGGGTATTTTTACAGATCCCAATTGAAAAAAAACGTTTGCTAGCTTAGGAATTCTTTTATGGTTTTATATTTTAAAATACGGAATATTTTCAATTCGAAAGTGCAATTGGAAGAAAGCTACAAAAACCATACAAAAACTGAGTCTCACAAATCTATGCGGAGTTGTCAAACAATTTTTTATATAAACAGAACGTTATAATTTTAATGACTTTAGCCCCTTGCACCGCAAAAATCGAAATTGGAACTTTTATCCTCGTATTCTACTGCGCCTATTTTGGACATTGCTTTGTGTTGATTATTGTTGAACGCTACTTGGCTTATTATTTTGTTTTGGTGGGTTATTTGACAGTTTTGTTACAAAACTATTTAGGACTACGAAAAGAAGAAACGATTTTACATTCCTGTTTCTTTTTACAGCGTTTCTCTTATAACATCCCTTCTATTTGCGATTCTCATTCGAATTGGTATTTTCGATAAAAAGATGTTTACAATCTACGGAGCTTCATTAATTCTTCCTGCTGCAGTTGGGTTTATTGGGTTATGGCTGCTCAACCAAAGACGCATGATAATGGTTATTCATACTGTAAATGTGAATGATTATTCTCTAAGTTGCCGATTTCAACTTATAGAAAATCTACGTGTTTTAAGGGTAAGTAACTTTTATAAGTTACTCAAGAACTGTTTGAAAATCTGCACTTAAGATGCAATGTCAGAAAGATTTGAAATACCCTAAGTAATACATTTTCATGTTGTGAAAAAACACCCGATAACATGAAAAATTACAAAGAAAACAAGTAATTTTTCGGTCGAATTTCTGTAAAAAGTTAAAAGTAAAGTTTCCCCCGTATCAAGGTGTGTAGTACCTGCGGGAACCAACGGCTAAGCCCGGTGGCGGGGTTGAGGCTCTCTTCCTGGCGTGCCAACGTTTCTCCAGGCGTATTATTTTCGTAGACTCGTCTACTACCCGTTGTACCTTCGCCGAAGCGTAGTAGGCTGGGTTGACCCGGGGCGGGATCGAACTTATGACCCTTCGAGTGGTAGCCGCGCCTTAGACCGCTAGACCACCAACCCCCTACTTTTTTACTTTTTGCTTTTCTGTAATAGACCCGGATACTGTATATTCAAAAACAACAAACTTTAAAAATACAAGGAAAAATACAAGAAGAAAAACGGTTTTAAAAATAGAAAAAAAAACTTTTTTGTGGAATCGAACAATGCTGCAGGAATATATTTGCTGTTGGGCATTTATTTCTGTAGAATATATTTTTGGAATTTTTTGCACACAAACGAAAAAACGAACACCCTTGCGTGTTATCAGTAAAAACTAAAGTCTACAGGTATTTATGTTAAAATCAATTTTTGTCCATATATTTGTTTAAACTGATTCTTTTAATAAATTCACACCAAAAACAACAAAAAAGCCCTTGAATGGCAAAATGTTAGTCTTCTGTTTTCCCAATTGGTATTTATAGTTATAAAAATTTTAAGCCTCCATAACAAATTTCATTTGTATATTCCTTTGAAATCAGAAACGGGATGCAATGTTTCACTTTCTGAGCAGTTTTGTCAGTATCGTTTTCAAAACTTTAAATATGAAAATTGTTTTTCATATGTAAAACTTTTTTCGAACGAACCATTCGAATTCCGTTTTTAATTATTTGAAACTCAGTTTCTACGTCCACTGGAAATTTTTTTACTGGCACTTATTAACACGGCCGAAAACCGTTTCACTTTTCTGAAGCGCAGTTTCTGCCACTGGTGAAAATTTTTGAACTTTAATTTTCAGTTATTGCGCAACATGGTCGTTGGAGGTCTGATTTCTGGCGCATTTGTCTGCACAATTCAAATATTCACACCTCGTGAATATCCGCTCGAAGAAATCTACATTCCAGCTAATCTTTCGCTGTCAGTTTGATCTTACTCTCTACTTTTTATTTCTCATATTGCAGCTGCCAGGCCGTGACGTTGATTGTAGCCATATGTTCATCAGAAAAGTGGAGAAATTATCTTATACGAATGGTTCGATCGAAGAAAGTTGTTATTCAACCACCGCGTGGAAATGGACACAACGATGGAGATATGTACTTTCAGCAGTTGCAAAGGGCTTGGGTTTCTTAATTTGAAAAAAGCTAATAAACGTTTGAAAAACTTGTTTTCATATGTTTAACACAGTACCTTCATATGTGATGCACTTCAACCGCTTTTCTTGTTGTTGTAAATTAATTCGTTAACCCCCCCCCCCCCCCCTGAAATACTGATGCACCCCTGGTGACCCAGAAAAATGTCTGTGTCTCCTCGTTCCACCCACTCATTAACCTGCTTAGATGCGCAGGTTGTTTTGACACACCCACTTTTGTAGCCATGCTCTGTGGGCGAGGAGTATACATAGATCTCCAAGAAATTGAGTCCCCCAAACGGTTCATTTGGGGGCAGCAAAGTTAAGCCCCCCACTGTAAGTGGAAAAGTCTTCCAATTTTTAGGTGTTATATTAAAGGCAGTGTGTCTTGAAAAATGAACGCATGTACGGGTGGACCTGTACGCAGCGTAACGTGAGACGAGAGAGCCATTTTCAGCATAGGAAATGGAGAGAGTTGTATGCTAATTTAAGTTTAAAAATTTTGCGGGAAAACTTTCAGGAGCCAAATAAAAGCACTACAAAAAGATTTTCGGCAAAAAATATATATTTTTCAAAACGTCTCCCAAAGGGCTAATTTTGGCGAAGTATAAGCTGAAATTTTGAGAAGGTCGATTTTTGGTGACACACTGCCTTTAAGCCCTCGTATATTCCATTTAAGCCCCCATTTTTGAGTATCCAATCATACACGTTTTATTATAAAAAGCTGAGATCGTACGTTTAGGATGTTGATTTTCTCATTTAAACAATATCATTTCTACGCTCTTAACCAAAATCTGTAAACTTTAATTATAATGTGAAAAAAAATTTAAAGTAAATTTCATTTAAAAAGTTTTTTAACCAATTTTCGACAACGGAGTAACTCGTAACTAAAATATGGATTTTTAGCCGATGATGATACTATTTCAGCCCCCCAATCCGATTTGGGGGGGGGGGCGGCTAAACGAAGCACAGGAAAAAATTTATTTCACTACGCTGCACCTTCCGCCTTTAAAAAAACTTTTAAAAAATCCAAACGTTAAAAAAGAACTGAAGAGGTGAGTGTGGGGGGCTTAACTAAATCATTCCCACACCCCCTTTTAAATGAATTTTTGACAAAACATGAAACTTACTGCCATTTTGCTGTTGTGTGTTAAAGGTTGTCAAAATAAACTGCGTGAATTGATCTGAGGTTCCTTCCAAAGACTGCATCATTGAGGTGACGCCGTCGACAATGTTTTCCTTTAACTGTAAATCAAAAATTAATATAAAAATGCAATATTAACATACGTATGACTGTGACATAGAGTTCTGTACAACGAGTCCCAAAGATCGCTTGCTGACGTCGAGGTTATGCATGGATTGAGAATAGCAACTCACTGAAAAGTTTAAAGTGTTTCATAAACAACAATTTAAGAGTGCATTGTAAAGTGCTGTAAAGTTGTTTCCAAAACACGGTCATTTTTTGTATTAAGTTTTGGCTTTTTGTGAGCTTTGGTGTGTTCGAAAACCGCTTTTTGTTTACTTCTCGCCCATAGACCTTGACCGGAAGTATAAAGAACGTGTGAATCTAAGCTATAGTCTTCGCCAATTTTACTTCTTGGCCGATTCGCAAATGTAACCTTGACGCAGTATTGCGTACGTATCCTAAAACACATGATTTTTGTACGCAAATTCGCGTCTGGTGTCATTTTCACAGAGCTAAATTGAGCGAAGTAGCATTGGCGACGACTAAAATTAATGTGAGCAATGACAGAATTACAAGTTCACATTCCATAGTTTATGTTGGAAAACTATGCTAATGCCCAATGTTCACGCACGTAGATATTACAATCCCCAAATTGGAATCTTTCCACAAACCTCCAAAACAATACCAACAGATAAGTTTGGATCACAGTAGGAAACAAACGAAAGTAAGTACCCGCTGCCGATCCTGGCACCTTTCGGAAGTAAAGCGGCTTCCAATAGGAGTCCTTGGGGCTCTTAATTGGTTGCCGTGGTGGGAGGCCAGATCACCCGGTCCATTAAATTTCCGGTGCCGTTCTTGGAAACAGACCATAATTTTTGTATTTTAGATTTCCTTTAGTGCCCGCCAACCCTACTTTGGCGGTTTTTGGAAATATATTAGATTATTCTGATGTTGGTATTCGAATTAACCATTATTACATCATAATATTCGGCTACAAAAGGGGCGTGGCCGATTTTCGGCCAAAGTAGGATTGGCGAAGAGAATATGCCATTTATAGCTGTCGCCAAACGAGTAGCCTGCTAAAAACGGCCTTAATGCAGCAGCCGTGCGATACTCAGGCGGAAATAGTGTGCTTGAAGCGCAGACTCAAAGAAAAAGCGGCTTCTAATAGCCGATGCTCGTTTGGTGACAGCTATTATCATTCGAGAGGTTTAATTTGTAATTGGTCGCAAAATTGTGTCAGATCTTCTTCTTTTTGAACCCCCAATCTCGCGAATATCGCTGCATAAGTCGACCCATTTGCATGACTACGGTGTAGCGACAACTACATATACTGATGAAACCCATTGTAAGAGGCAAAACCCACAAACATCACAGTGATCTCCTTGAAAACCTTTAGCACAGCGGCAGAGTGGCCTTCCGTTCCCGGGGAAAGGCTCAGGCGTACCACCATTGAAACAGACCGGGTCCCCACAATTTCTCCCTGAACCTTGTGTTTCCTTCTAACAAAACTACAGCAACCTGTGAAGTATTTCGTACAAACGCAGTTTTGCCCGTTATCTTGTGGAGTACCTCCATTGTAACAAGTGAAACTTGGGTATGTCGTGCGATCTGAAATGTTTTCCTTCCTTTTTTCAATAAATAAAGTTCATACCCAAACTTCCACAAAATCCTGGGGCAATACGAGTAATGTAATTGTTCTTGTAGTCGTGATAATAAACGCGTTGTCTTAAATTCCTGATATTTTCGAAAAAACGGAACATACAAGTAAGGGCCTGGAGTGCACTTTCCAGTGGGAGTGAATTTGTAGGTGTAAGAACACTGAGGATTGTGAGTTCCTTGCATTCCCGCTGGGTTCCACACTCCGGTATTCGGATTACCGTACTGCAGGGTGATCAATTCAAAGTCGACATCAGGCATTCCAAAGATAGCTCCACTTATTTGATTCACATAATCTGAAAAAGAAAATTCCCAATTTTTTCGGGATTAGGACACAGTCTTTGGAAAAATCGAGCGGCGGTTTTCACGCCACTAACTTGCGAAAAAGTGGATAGGACTAGAACTGGCCCAAAATTTTTATATAATCTTTCTGAGCCGTATAGACCATTTTGAAACTTTTAGGTCAAAAATCGATTTTTGACCTGGGTTACGGTAGGATACTGAAATTTTGTAAAATTGGTCGAAATATGGTCTAAATCGCTCTCGCGCGTAATATATTTTTTTGTTTTTTTAAACAGTCAGTGAATCCGACGTAAAAGAACACTAGGAATCCGATGGAATTATTTTCAAACCGATACCTCTTTGTCTTCTGGGCCAAAAACCATGATATTTCGATTTTTGGCCGTTAAAAACAGGTTGGGCATGGAGCCCGCGCGCGAAAAAGCCGCTATACTCACAAGATGCGACACATTTTTTTCTTGCGTCTTTTGCTCGTTCAAAGAGAATCTGAACGTTTACGGAGTAATAAAAACCACTTGAAGATTTTTGTGAATGTTCGAAACTCCTCGTATTCATATGTTAGAAAGACCTTGTTGAAAGTTATGATAATTTTGCGAATGGTCAGCTTATATTGTTTAGAAACACCTCACCTGCAATTTCTTCCGCGGTTCCGACATCCGTTTCCAATGAATCCGAGTAAGCTACTACCGCTGACAATCGAGAATGAACGAAAGCCCTAGCGGACCATTTCTTTGAACCTTTATGTACTGTAGCTTTGTCAATTCCCCGTACGTCAAACAACTAAATAATTCATATGTTTGTGAAAAATGCACACGCACACACGTACATACGCACACACGCACACACGCACACACGCACACACGCACACACGTACCTTGAATCTTGCGCCTTCCAACAGAACGGGTATTATCTTCAGACCTTCACTGACAGCGGGAACTGAAGATGAATTTGTCAAAAAACGAAAAAAAAACTTACCTTGGTCTCCGGGTTCCACGGTTAAAAGCAGGAACGCTGGTTGTGTTGCGTTATCCCAATGGATATATAAATCCTCATTTTTCACCCCATTGAAGTAATACGTAGCTCCAACTACTTCGTTTTGCTGATAATAGGGTAAAAGTGACATTATCTTAACAAAATGAATGAGTTTTGAATTAATTAGTATTCAAACCGTGTTAATTTCAGTGTTATCGTAAATGACAACATCGCCTAAAGTAGCTGTTGCTACCCGTCGGAACACATCAAAACCATCTCCTGAGGTGTCAATTGACTTGGAGGTGGGTTGAGAAATGAAATAAACAATCTGAAACTTTGTTTTTGCTGCAGAACGACTATTTACTCTGTTCCTCCACGCGAGGGTCTTCAAAATGAGTTCCATGTCAGCGTTTCCAGAAGAAAAGGTGTTGTTAATGGGCGTGGCAACGTCTAAAGAGTCGACGAAAACGAAGATGTTAGAGAAGGCACGCATCAAAGGAGCGCTAGAAAATTAGGTACTGTTATAAACAACTTCAATGTTTTCCTGTTTTATGTACCTAAACAACAGTTTTCTTTTTTTTAAATAACACTTTGATTTAAAGTTTTCAATATCAACCATTAAAATTTAATCCACAACCAAGAGAATTTTTTAAAAAAAAATTTTGTTTTTCGGGTAGCGACCAACGCCGACGAAGTTCGCACACAGGGCGCAGAGCCCGTTAAACTTCGTGCAGGTTTACGATACCGCTTCACGTTCCGGATTTTTGAACATCACTTCCGAAATGTGTGATTTTCACTTAAAAATCAATGTTAACCGTATCGACGGGCGCTAGCGTAAGTTTTCTATTTTAAATTGCAACGCGACTGCCTGTTGTTTACAAAGCCAAGATCTCCTAGTTCCGCAGAGTAGCCGTTAAAGCATTAGGTAATTTTGGTTCACAAGTGGTTGTGAATCTGCTGCAATAATTTCTTGTTTCAGTTATATTTGTAGTTCAAAATCTCCGGCTTTGAAACTGTATCGCCTAACTGCATGACGTTTAGCTGGCTCTGCGCCCTGTGCGGCAAATTTGCAGCGGCAGCGTAAATTTGGGTACAATTTAAAACAAAACACTTTATATT
Organism: Oscheius myriophilus; assembly: GCA_964057215.1. Taxonomy (NCBI): domain Eukaryota; kingdom Metazoa; phylum Nematoda; class Chromadorea; order Rhabditida; family Rhabditidae; genus Oscheius; species Oscheius myriophilus. The sequence continues at coordinate 17,393,286 of OZ059904.1, read as the reverse complement.
GTGCTTGGTTGTAGACAAACTTTTAAAAATATGGTATCTAAAAGCTCATGAAAAAGTGTTATCTTTAGAAAATTCGGCATTACCTAGTGAGTTTCCTAAAAAGAGCAGAAGAAATACTAGTGGATATCAAAATCGCTGAAAAGTCGCCGACTTTTTGTTTAAAAGAATACATGGCGCAATGCAAAGGGCACATGGCTACACGGCAGTGAAAGGCGAGAGAGCCCGGGAAATTGAGAGACACCAAAGTGGTGCGCTATTCAAACGAAATTTTAGCCAAATCTTCAGGCGCCCCCATTTCGGTTCATTTTGCTCCAAAATAGAAAAGGGAGCAATTTTCTGAATCAAAGGAGTGTGATCTACACGCTTATCACAATTAAAACTGCGGTACTTCTGCCAAACACCCGATCGTCGATAGCAATCTAATATTGGTAACTCACAAAGACTGTGCCATCTTGATAGCATAGTTGGTTGGCTGAGCGTCCACCCCACTAATAACATAAACCAAGCTGTTCAAGTAATTAAGAAGATCAATTGATGATGTGAAGAACTTCTGCTTCAGATACAAACCATTCGCTGAAAAGTTTAATTTTCAAAGAAATCAAGTGCAAAATTACCTCCAGTATCCAAATAATGCACCAGAATGTAGTTCTCAATGAGATTTGGGTTGGCAGCTGAGATATTGCTAAGAGCTCCATCGAGTGCCGTAAAAAGAGTGTTAAGCACGTAAGCCATGGAGAGTTTTTGATTCACAACCAAAATGAAGGATTGGGTGGATTTGTCAACATTTTGCTGAACTTGGCGCATACATCTTCCTAAACATTTCTTTTGTTTCAGCTGAAATTAAATCTCGCTTGGTTCACAGTTAGCTGCATATACTCCAGGGGGACAGGCACAACCCTTCCCTTCGTGGATTCCGTGGTGAAGACAACTGAACATTAAACTCTTTTTTAAAAACTGTTCAATTACTTGATGTTCTCGCATTGAGGCCCTGTGTTAAATGGAAGGCAGACGCAAGTTTGGTTGGGGAGGAGGAATCCACCATTGAAACATTGACTTATAGGAGAGGAGGGATCAGCTACACGACGAGTGGGGAGAGATTCTTAACAAAAAGAGAATCGGTTGTTTTCAGTAACAATAGAAGTACTCTAGATTGAAAATCGCGTGAAAATCACGTGGCCCATGGGATTGACCGACGTGTCTCATACGAGTTACTCGTTGCGGGACCCAATATTTCACAAACCAGAAGCCAAAGCCCCGCTGCGCGGGTCTTCGCCTTCTGGGTTCGGCGGCCTTCGGCCGCCTCAATCTGTGATCGCGGCCTTCGGCCGTTGCCTACAGCCTGCGGATACAGATACAGCCTGCGGCCGCTTTGTTCTACCAATTGCAATAAAATGTTCCCCATGGTCGTGTTGGGGGAAATGGGGAAATGTACCTCTCCGCATAAAACGTTGCGCTGCTAACGGACAGAATGACAACCCTCTAATGTTATAAAGGATGATTGCTTTCTCGAACAACTTTCTATCTTTCTCTATCGTTTCTTAATGTTCCACTTTCAGTGCCAAAACTATGTATGTCCAGAAGTATGTCCTCGTTTTAGTAAAACATCTTGGGAAATCTATAGAAACCAAAAAGAACGACACAAATATAGGATGGAAAAATTGGTGTCGTCTTGTCTAAAGTAAACGATCCCAGTTTTTCACTGACCACCTCGTTTAGGTGACACCACTGGTCTATTAAAGTCAACGACCTGAGATATTAAACTGAAAAACTCCTGTTGTGTAGAATTTCGCCAAGAACAGTACCTCAATTGTGGGTCTTAAAGGAAAAGTCAGGGGGGTTTCACAATATTCGCTTAATTTAAATTCTTAAAAGAGATAAAAACTCCATGTTCATGAAAATATATTTAGCAATGGTTCAAAAATTCCCCATTTTATTTTTAAAAGTCGTCAAAACAGACCTGTTGACTGGAAATACGCAAAATTTGTGACCGTAGCCGATCGAAATGAACATGAAAAGCCTCTCGCTACCCCTTTGAAAATGAAATTTAAAAATTGAAACTTATTTTAACCATCAATTCTGGATTTTTTCGAATATTGAACAAACAGTCGGAAAGCTGAACGTTCTCTTGATAGAACCGCAGATTTCGTTTGGCGAAGGGCAATGCAGTACGACTGTTTGCGAAAAGGAACATACTGGTGGCAGTCTAACTTATTTATTCAAAGAAAACCCTATAAAATTGTGCTTATAAACCAATTTAACCAATTTGAACTTTTAAATTAAGAATCTGGTTGTAATGAAAACTGAAATCCCTTATAATAAAACGCTATGGTTTCTCTGTGTCTGTCTGTGTATGGTCTATCAGCGTAAAACCACGCGTTCAGTTTCCCAGTTGGAGAGCGCAAGATCGGCCGTATGCCGAGCTTCACGTTCTTTATGGCAATTTCACGACCCAAGCCCGAGTAATGAGTGGCCGTAGGCCGCCTAACTGGGCGGCCGAAGGCCGCAAACCAAGAGGGTGCGCGCCGTAGGCGCGCGTACTCCTGGTCTAAAATATGATTGCAGGGAATAAACTGCGCAGAGTTAAGTGACCGCATGGCAGCTGAGATTGATTGAAAATGCCACAGAGTTTAAAATCAATTAAGCCAATGAAATTGGCGAAAGTTAACATTAAGGTCCCTTTGTTGAACAGATGGGAGGGGTTTTCTATCGGGCACAGTCGGAAATTATGCCAATCAATTATGCTAAATTGTGTCGCGCTCTCCTCATTTTCAGCACTCTCTCATTCAAAAGGTATAAAATTCTTGCCTTTAATAGCCGGACATGCAGGACGTACTGGTCGTGTAAAAAAAAATAGAATCTGCAGACGGAGGACCTTTTTGGCGACTTTGAAGCGTACTTTCTCGAAAACGGTAAATTTGTGACCGATATCATATACATTTTCAAGAACAGCGAATTTTTCTCTTTTCATTTATGAAGATTTCAACAATCTGCCTGATTGTCCCTTTAATCTACGTTGTGGGCTACATTGTTCCCTTTCTTCCAAAATCTTTGATCGCTTGTCACTCTTCTCTGATAAGCAAGTGGTATAATCGTAGATAACAAGAGCTTACAGCTACTTGATCAAAAGAAACCCACCGATTTCCGCAAGGAAGAATAACTGAATTCCAGAGGAGTTGACGAACTTCTGGATGATTTTCTCTCTTCCAAGGGTTGATTCAAAGAATCCTCGGAAAATTGAAGTCGGGCGGTTCAGATCAAGTCCATGGACTTCAAATTCATCAACAAAGAATGAATCGAAATTTCCCAAAACCGCGTTCAACTGGAATCCAAAATTTTAGTGAAATTTTTCTCCAAACCTCTTTTTGAACCAATTTCTCCTGTTGAAGATGAAGTTCAAGATCATGGTTTTGAAGTTTTTGAATGACAAACGGATCGATGAACTTGGCTGAGCCTTCGATTTTAAAGAATGTTGCGGAACATTCTAAATTTTTGGTTTTAAAATTGATACAAATAAGTACCGTAGAGGAGAGGAAGCAGAAGTAGCGATAATCGCCAAAAGTCCATGGCTACTGATTTCTTTATCGGGAAGATATGAAAAGGGTGGATTTTACAACTATGGGCTGACTTAGAATGGAAAAGGAGCTCAGATTTTGCGATCACTGATTTTTCTAACCAGTTTTTCTGTCGTGAAAGGAAGGACTTCGTAAAAATGGTTTTTCAAATCCCACTGCCAAAAACTCACAGATTATGTCTTAATCAATTAGGTGCAACTTCCACAGTTCTGAAACATACCACCTGTATTTTATTTGGACTGCAACCGGTTCACGGTTACACGTCGAGCAATGCAAAGAATGCACGGTTACACAGCAGAGAAATGCGAGAGAGCGGGGGTAAATCGAGAGACTCCATAGTGGCGCGCTCTTTAAACGAAATTTTCGCGGAAACTTGAGACGCACATACCTCGTCGAATTCGCTCCAAAATGGAAAAGAAAGTATTTTTCGGAAACGGGAGAATGCGATCTACACATTTATGGCCTCCATTCCTTCCCAAAGTTGAATTTTGAGATCATCAGCATGTCACTGCAGTCGTGTTAGTTGTTCAATTTGGAGTCGATGGGTCCGATCTCCTTGGTCCATTCCAACGAAGTGGAAAGAAGGAGGTTGCGGTAGAACTTTGTAAAATTCATTTTTCAACCCTTTTCAATAAACCCATAGAATAGATGCCGTTTCCATGGCACGGTTACACGGCGGAGAAATGCGAGATAGCGCGGGAATTCGAGAGACGCCAGAGTGGCGCGCTGTTTAAACGAAATTTTCGCGCCAACTTCAGATTTCGGTTCATTTTGTTTCAAAGAAGAAAGAAAAAGTTATACTTTTCTGAATTAAGAGAATGAGATCGGCACAGCTATCACAAACGCCTAAAATGCACTTTAACATGTTCCCTTAGATTTAAAAATTCATGTGCAATCCAAGAATTTCACACATTGAACATAACGTTTATATTTAAAAACAAAACAAATAACAATGTGCAAAGGTATCAATTCCACGACTTGTTGAGTTGCGTGAAATAGATGGCTCCATAGTCCTGTTTACTAGGCTCTGCTAGTATTTTGACTTTCCGCCATGGGAAAATCAAGGACCTTGTATAGCTCCTCCACCTACGCGATGAGGCGATGCAGACAATGAAATTGCTGATTTGAGCTCTGAAAATGTATATTTCGAGTAAGTTTATTCAAAAACGGCTACAAAGAGGTTTTTGCAATTTAGAGTTCAAAAAGAAAACTGGGAATCGGAAAAAGCCATGAAAATGTGACTTACAATGAAAGATAGGTAGCAAGGTGTTTCTCACTAGCATCTATTGAACCAAATGTTACGATAATAACAACGCATAGGATAGTTCCGGAGGAGACACTGCAGATGATCATGTTGCGACCGAGCTGAAAATGTTGTCTTTTATAAGAATAACTGCTAGTGAATGATCAACCATGTAGGGTATCGACATGTGTTATCTACCGTTCGATAGCTTAATCAATAAAAAAATGATATTCTGCTGTCCAAAATTACTAAACAATCAATACATCCGAGTTATGAGCGATTAAAGTTGGGCGGCGGCTGAGGCATGCGGCCAATGTGTGCATATAAATGCGGCGGGCGGCAACACGGCCATCGGCGCCACCCGTTGGAAATACAACGCCAAAGTCCCCCTGGCAGTGAATAACTCACAAGGGAACAATCAGTACCACTCTTAACATGTGTTAAATATCGTTTGATGGCTACAGCGACAAGAAATTATATTATGCAAAATTACAAAATGATCAATACAGCCGAGTTATGAGCGTTTTAAGTTGGACGGCGCCCGGCCACCGCGGCCGAAGTCTGTACATAAACGCATGCGCGCGGTCCGCTGCCATCAGCGCGACCAATTGGAACTGCAGAGCCAAAGTCCATCCCTGGCAGTTAATTAAGCTTTTTGGTTGGGTAATTGTAAATACACCCAAATAATGCGCGTAAACAGAATAGATTTATGATTTTATTTTCTAGAAATTTGTAATCAAATTTAGGATATCTTTTATGTTTTTCTTTTATTATATAAATCAAAACTGTTTGCAACCCTACAAAACTGTTTACTCACCCTGAAAACCCTCAAATTCTCAATCAGTTGAAACCGTCGACTGAGGGAATAAGCTCCAATTTTAGGATCCGTCGTCAATTGATATAACTTATTCTTGTTTGCATCTTTCAGCCAATACCAAAAAGGATACGGTAGAGATACAATACAGACGTCGTAGATCAAAAGCGTCCGAAAACATATGAAATTCCCACGAACGGCTAGAGAACCGACGAAAGAGCCAAGAAACACAAAGAATAACATGAAAAATGGAATGTAGAGCCGTTTTTTACGTTCATAGTCCTAAAATAGGTTTTTTGTGAAGGAAAGCCACTTACGATTAGAAAAATGTAGGCGAAGAAGCGCTCAATAAGGGCGCAAAGGGGCAGATGGGCGACAAAAACACAGTAATAGACAAGGGAGAAGGAGCCGAATTCGATTTTCCAGGAACATGGGACTAAAATATATTTATACTTAAAGTAATATATCGTTTAAGTTACAAATCGATGAAAACGTTGGAAGTCGCGCGCGTTTGAATATAACCGCTGCGCCGCGTAAGAACGAGCGTGGGGGTATAGCTCAGTGGCAGAGCCTTCGACTGCAGATCGAGAGGTCCCCGGTTCAACTCCGGGTGCCCCCTACTCTTTTGCTTTTTTTGCATTTTTATACTTATTAACATTGATACCATAACAATATTTTATTTTGCCTTTAAATATGTTTGCACATGTTTTAATTGACTTATGCCCCACTCATTGCATCTGCGCATCCAAACCTCCAAACAGTTTATACCCTATTGGCATTTTATATTGGTTCCGAATTCAGTTATGCCCCCATTTCTGAGTATCTAACGAGTTTTAGATAAATTTATGTTTTTCATTATTTCATTATGTTTTTCATTATTTCATTTATGTTTTTCATTATTTCATTTATGTTTTTCATTATTTCATTTGTTTTTCATTATTTCATTATATGAAATTATTCGCAAAACATTTTTCAAACATTTCTTTGGTTGTGTATCGGACATTTTGGCAAGGGAGGTATATGAAAAAGAAAGGAATAGGTATTTTACCCCCATTTTTACTACGGAAGCTACAAGAGATTTGAATACCCCCCCCCCCCCCCCCCAGATATCCAATAATGCCCCCTCCCCTTAAACTGTATATGTAAACCCTAAGGTGAGAAGGGTGGGCTTGAGTGCAAAAGGTTTTGCTGCATTTGTGATAAATGAGTAGATCTGATTCTCTTGATTCAAATAAGTATCCATTTTTTCCAAATTTTGGAGTAAAATGAACCGAGATATGAGCTTTCGAAGTTTCCGCGAAAGTTCCATTTGAATAGCGCGCCACGCTGGCGTCTCTCGATTCTCCCCACTCTTTCTCTCCTTTCTTTGCGATTTAACCGTACACATTTTGCATTGCTTAGTCGTGTATACGTGCATGCTTTACGACTTTCGTAAAGCCATAAATTTCCAGCCACCCCGTTCCCACAAAGGTACTTTATGCGCCCCCACAAGATCTACAACGAGACATCTGCAAGACTTCCTCTCTTCCTTGCGAAATTCCATGTTTCGAATTCTTCTCCTCTACCTTTTCTACCCACTGGTAAGGAGGAATGACCTTAAATTAAGGCCTTAACTCAAAGTTCAGATCGATTCCCATTTACCAAACACGGACACAATGTTCAACTTCGAATTTGATTACGAAAACGTAGAATTGAAGGAAAATTCGATTATGCGACTGATTTGTAAAAAGTAAGCCGATTTTTCAACCTATGAATACGATTTTTCAACCTATGTAGTATTTCAGTGTTTCTAATACTTTGAAAGTTGGAATATCATTCCATGACAACAAGAAACGGCATTTCTATCTGCGATATGAGTGTGTTAAAGATGGCTGTCAAATCGTTTGCGGAGACTATACTAAAGCGTATACTGACTACCTGTCAGGCTATGTTCCTTTCCAACCGAATGTTAGAAATGGAATTCCTTGGAGTCAGCTCTTCTTTGGAATCTTCAATCAAAAACTAACTGTGAGTTTTGGTTTTATAATGAAAAATCAGTAACGTTTAAAGGGACCGTAAGGGGCCTTTTCGGTTTGAAAAGAACGGTATGCAAATCAAGTCATTTCAATTGAAATCATTTTCCCGAACACCGTTTAGCCAAGGGTTAAAATGCTTGCCAAGCCTTCATTAGCATGCAATTTGGAAAAGGCCCCTGACGAGCCCTTTGATGGGGTAACGGAAAAGGACCTTGTAAATTTGACTAATCAAATCTTTGAAAACTTCAACGAAAAGATGCTCTTTCCACGATTCTGAAACATTCCCCTTTTTGCATTCTGGAGTCAAATAGGTCCACGTATTCACGGCCACACAATGCAAAGCATGCACAGTTACACGGCAGATAAAGGCGAGTGAGCGAGGTAAATCGAGAGACTTAGAGTGGAGCGCCATTCAATTGCTATTTTCATCAAAACTTCATGCACTCCAATTCGGTTCAGTTTGTTTCAAAAAGGAAAAAGATACTCTTTATGGTAATTTGTCTCAAAAATATGCCTTGGTGGGTCAATTTTGTAATAATATGTCACATGGTTCGAGCCTACAAATTAAACAATACATTAAACGTAATAAGAAATTTCACTGCCAAAAGCAAAATTTCAGGTTTATCATATGAATCAAAGATGTTTTTTCGGAACGCCGGATTTTTCGACCATTGTTAAGAACATCGTGACGTTACAGCTTTTAGAAAGCTTCGAAGAACAACATTGTCAGGTTCATAAACTATCCATGTAATGAATGAAGATAACAGAACTAGAGGTTTTTGGCATTGGGTCCAGCCGCGATGGTGACGTAGAAAACAGAGAGAGAGAGAGAGAGAGAGAGAGAGAGAGAGAGAGAGAGATGAGATGAGATGAGAAAGATCTAGCTTTTCGTGAGTTACTGTTAGGCTTTTCTGTGCACTGCGGTTGCGTCGCTGTCGCTCTTAAACTTTAAAAAAAACACCAACCTTCCTCCCCACCGGCTGCTTCCCAAGTATCCACCATCATCAGCATATTGCCAATATCCGTTGCAATAACACACAGACAAAATCCAGAAACAATCACATTCATGTTCCAGTGCCAAATCCTAGCCTTATACATCAGAAATAGAAAGAATATAGAAGAAAGTAGAGCCAAAATATGAATAGCACAGTCCATTAGAGAAAGTGACAAATGTAAAGTTGATTTGATTTCCCGGGAAAAATCCATGACATGGTTGATGTAGATCAAACGACCCGAACAGTTGGATATCATGGCTATAAAGAAGAAACTATGAAAAAATAAAACATTATAACAGAAACAATAGGAAATTTGAATCCGATCGATACTAATATTCGAC